>CAJJDN010000111.1:25921-40213 GCA_905182985.1 Paramecium sonneborni | reverse complement strand
TCCTATCTATGGTTAATATAGATGTTTAAAATCTGATATTTGTTAATATTGTATCAATAATACATGTATTGGATATAAGATCTAATAAAATAATATGTTCAACCTAAATGTGGAGATTCTATTAATTCTATTAAATTACCATAATGAACATTGCTAAAATGGCCTTATTTTATCATAAAAAGGATGTCAAAATTAATTCTGGATATTCAAAAATTGATAATTTATGTTATAGTTACCTTAAATGAAGAATGTGATGATGGCAATTTTATTTAGGAAGATGGATGTCATTTTTATTAATTCACTTATCAAGATTTTTATTTAAATTGTATTCAGGGATAATGTTATGATTGTAAAGAAGGTTATCTTTTAATCTAAAGAAAATGTTATCCTATTCATGTATATGCAATCCAAAATATCAAGATCTATGTGATTATTCGTATAATAATTTAGAAGAGTAGAATTATAATGACTCTAATGAATTTTGTCAATTTAAAATAAAATTAAAAAATAATTTTTAAATTTACAAAAGATATTAATTTGAAGATGTTAATGAATATTTCAAATTGACTCTATAGTGTAAATTAATTATATTTCAATAAATCTACTTTGACTTTATCAAGATTTAATGATTTCAAGGAATCTGCCTGCCTAGATTTTAAAGATGGATATTATTTTACTACAATAATAAATTTTTACCAATCTTTATGTGGAGATGGTATTATATTATCAGATGAAGAATGCGATTAAAATATTGGTTGTTTTTATTGTAAACTTTATAGGTTAAGATACATTTTTAAATTGTTAATATAGAATCTTTAATTCAAGGTTATGAATAATGTTATGATGGTTATATTTATAATTTTGATTATTTGAATAATTTTGTGGATTATTGTATTTATTGCAATGAAGTAAACTGATTAATTTAAATTAAATTTATTTCCATTTATGTAAGTATATCATTAAAATATTTAAATATCAATAAATTATAAAAACATAAACTTGAATTGCTGCATTATTTGAAAATTAAACAATAAATATGAGTTTGATTGTCTATCCACTTTATTTAGATCAGAAGTCCTGATATAATATGCCATAGGCAGGCTTTGAAGTTTGAGAAATCTTTTAATAGGTTTGATAATTTATATGAACACTAAAATACTCAATAAGATATTAAAAATAATTCAAACTGGTAACTTAATATTGTTTCTCATTTAAATGATTTATAGTCTACTTCCTAATTGAAAAGTTGGTAAATCATAATTCTCTCCAAAGCTCAATTAATTCCTAAAATCTAAGACGATAAATAGTTTGCAGATGTCGGTTTGATAGATCTATGCATTCTAAAGATGATCTAAATTTATATACTTTTTAAAATTTATTGTATAATTTAGCAACCATAAAAAGGAATTTTAATTTCGAAAATTCATTTGATTAAAGAATAAATTATTAAAGCTTTTGGGCCATTAAAATGCTACCTTTAAGTTATGGTTACAAGTGAATAACATCTAAAATAACTTAAAAAGATGATTCAATTTAGTAAATTGATTACTAAACTAAATTTATTTTAATTAAGTTATGCAGCTATAGTTTAAATATTCTGATCTCACATCTGGAAAAAGACTAAAGTACTTATTTTTGCCAAATAGATCTAAAGTTTATCAATGATATTTGATTTAATCAATGATTTATTTATGTATAATATCGCTGAATGATAAAGATTCAACAATATTTAATTTAGTTATAATGTATATTTTAATATATCAATTGAGAACTGAGAATTGATAATTATGAAATTGTCTTCAAATAATTTATTAATAATAATATCATTTATGTTGATTAATTTGATGTAATAAATATCAGATATATAATGTCATGAACATCTTGAAAAAATACAATTTTTAGATTTAAGATAAAAAATATTAAAAGGAGAAAGAGCTAAATGTTGTAAATGTTAATTATTTAATCCAACTTATATTGAATAAGCTTTATAAGAATGGATGAAAAAAAAATAAAATGAAATTTAACTATTAGAAAATGAATATTAAGGTTACCTCATTCCTCTCAAAATATTTTAAGAGCAGATGACTTAAATTAAAAAATAATTTATTTAAAATATTGAACATTTAATAAACTAGACTAATTAGTTAATTAATGGAATTAATTATGATAAAAATAACAAAATAAAAACATTGCAAAATTATGATGAAAAAGTTACTTTGTCAATTTTATAAGAAATGGCTTAATTAATAAGTGAAAGCAGTTCAATTCTTAAAAGATCTAAATCAGATATGGAACTTTATTAAAAATTGAAACAATTAAATGATCTTGCTAAATAAATAAGAACAGAATAAGAAAAATCTGTTGTGAATATTATGAAGTAATAGCAATAATTCAGGGAAAAAATTGTTAATTTTAAAGAATTATATTTAAAAAATACATAAAAATTTAGATTTAAAGAAATTAAAAACATAAACAACGTAAAATAATATGAAGTTTGTAGAGTAATTACATTCAATAGAGATGATACAATAATGTTAGCAGGTTGTAACTTCAACATAAAAGTATGGAATTTTAATAATGGAAGAATCAAAGAAGATTAAACATTAATTGGTCATGTTGATGATGTAATATCTTTAACATTCAGTTTGAATTAAAATCTATTTGTATCAGGAGGCAGTTGGAAGGACAAAAAAATAATTATTTGGATTAAATCAATTGATAAATGGAAAATATCATAGATATTAGATTCTCATTAAGGTTTTGTTCCATAGTTATTACTTAATTAAAATGACAGTGAATTAATTTCATGCAGTTAAGATAAAAAGATAATTATTTGGAATTATCAAACTATTGATAATCTATGGAAATTAAAGTAAGAACTTACAAATCATAAAGATATAATATATGGGATAAGTTTAAGTTCAACTGAAAATTGCTTAATATCTTGTAGTTAAGATTAATCAGTAATTGTTTGGAAAAAACGAAATAATATTTGGGAATAGTTCTAATAAATAAAACATAATTATTATGCTTTTAGAATATCATTTCTTGATGATGACTCTTTTATATTTTAATTGAACATAGAAGGTTTTTTAAGACTTTATTAATAAAAATAGGATGGAGAATTCTAAGAAAATATTGAAATGAGAATGTATGTTTAGGATTTAGAGGATCCTTGGCTACTTTTTCCATCTGTTTATAATATCGAGAAAAAAATACTTATATAAAAATAAAATAAATTTGTGAATATTTTTATTAATTAAGGTAATGGAATGTTAATTAAAGGGGATACTATATAATGCTAAAGTCATTAAAATAATGGAGGCCTTTCTAAAAATGGAAGATTTGTTGTAATTTGGGATAGCTCACCAATTATGGAAGGTGATGGGGTTATAAAAATCTTTGAAATATTATATTAAAATATAGTATGATTATATTATATCAAAAAATAGAGATTTTAAAGAATTCAAAAAAGAGGAGGAATTTAGATATCATATCCCAATTCATTAATGAAACTGTTTTAAGGCAAATCTTTTTTAAGAATATTAATACAAAAGATTTAAGATTAATTAAAAAATGGTTATTGAAAGAAAAAAATATCATTAAATTCAAATTTCAATTTATATTTATATTTTCTTCATCATTTTAAATAAGAGTACCTTTAACAAACAAATCATTAAAATCTTATTACCATTTAAATAATAAGATTAATAATAGTAAGTTGTAATGAATTGCACACAAATATAATTCTCGAATCATCAAAACTGATATTTCATTATTTTGTTAAGTTTTAACATTTTTTTGACTTCTGCATTTATATCAAAAGTTTAAGTTTTGAGATGATGGTCAAATCTAAATTAAAAATCAATTACTATAAATAATATTCTTCTTAACTGTCTTCAGAAGTTATCATATTTTATAATTTAATGCTTCTATCATTTATATTTTGTTTATCTCTCTTTATAATTATAATTGTGATTTGCTTTTCTTTTATAATAAAATTAGTTCTTATATTTATTGATATTCTTGCTTTATTGTATAAATTCACCTCTTAAAATAAAGAGCTAAAATGTTTCAGTTAATCTGGATATTAAACTACACTAAAATTGTTATCCTATATTTAAAATATAAAATACCGAAAGCTTTACTATTAAATTTAATGCTCAGATGCTAACATTTTAAAATTTTCCTTTTCTAAAAAATTTAGAATATACTCATTCTAAGGAGATGTTGTAGCTGTAAGAGACAAATTGATAGAACTTGATGAAACTAGAGTTATTTCTTAAATTAGATTAATAGCAGAAAGTTATTTTCAAAAAGCAATATCACTTCCTGGATTTATTACCAAGAGTATTGTTGCATCTGAAGTATTCCTAAATTGTTTCATCATAAATATAAATAATTATTATAAGTTTATTATTTTGTGATTATAATTTTTCAACTAAAAAAATTGTGAAAAATGATTTAACAGTTAGAAATTGTTTTATTTTCATGAAATTTCATTTAATATATTTCTCTCAACACTAAGTCTGAATATTAAATTCATAAATATTGATGTTTTTGAACAAGCGGTTTAGTAAGATTATTGATTGTCGGTAATATCAAATTTATTTTTAAAAATTATTATAACTTTTCAAAATCAGAGAAAATAAAAGAAATTACTGATTTCCTCTATAGACACACCCATTAATAAGAGAAAAAAAAATATTCAATATGCTAACAATCTTAATTTTAGGAAATTAAATATATAGGATTTATAATTTTGAAATTTCAAAGTAGTTTAATAAAACTCTTAGAATTCTTTTTGATAAATAATTAATAATTATCAATTATTTGAAAATGAAAACTTAACCAATTAATTATTTAAAAGTTATATAAATATATTCATAGTTGGTAATACTTCTATCATAAATTTGTAATTAAAAAAGTTTGGGAAAAAAATTGTAAACATAATAAAATTTATATGTCGGCTAACAAATTAATTTTAATTATTTAATTTAATTAAGATAAAATTGAAAAAATAATAGATACCTGATAATAGTTCTATTATTATATATCGACATTTAAGAAAAACTAATAAACTATAATAATATAATTCACTCTTATGACAATAACATTTATAAATTGTTGCATATTATTACTCAATAATCATAAATGATTTCTTTTATTTTAATAAAACCTTAATCCATTTAATATTTATTTCTTTCTCTTTCCTCCCAAATACCTACTTTTTTATCATTTTTATATGCACCATTATAGATGATTTATTTTAATCCAGTTCCATTCCCAAAATTTGAAATTAATTGAGTCCAAATCCCATTCTTTCTAGAATCATCTTTTACTTAATCATTGTAAAATTCTCTACCACTAAAATTATAGATTGAAAAAGTACATCTATTCATTCTTTTTTGTTTCTTAATGTCTAAACCAAATATCCCATCTGCCTACTTTTATCCCATTTTTATAATCTCCTGCATAAGTTACTTAAGACAAACAATAAAATTCATCACTCAGTTCGATCCAATTGCCAGTTTTAATGGATGAACTTCCCTAATCAAGATAAAAACCTCCGCCACTAAGATTATAAATTTAATATGTTACATCTATTCATTCACTTTTGTTTCCCGATCTCTAAACCAAATCTCCCATCTTCCTACTTTTTTCCCATTTATATAATTTCCTACATAAGTTACTTAAGATAAACAATAAAATCCAGAACTCAACTCAATCCAATTGCCAATCTTAAATGATGAATTTTTTTCATCCTTATAGAGCCCTCCACCACTAAGAATTTGATTTTTACTATAATTACATCAATTCAAATGCTTCCTAGCAATCTTTTCTATACAAACTATTCCATTTACCAACCTTGTTACCATTTTTATAACAACCATGATAAATGACTTAAGCTCCATTATAAAATACATCACTTAATTCAATCCACTCTCCAATTTTTACCGAAGAACTTTTTTTTATCTAATTTTTGTACTATCCGCCACCACTTAAAATAAGTTTTATAATACATACATCATTTAAAATTTTTGGTCCTCATCAGGCCTATATAAAATGTTCCATCTATCGACTTTTTTACCATTTTCATATTAGCCACTTAATATAACTTAGGATTCACTATAAAATCCATCCCATAGTTCTACCCAATTTCCAATTTTAATTGATTATATTCCTTCCATTTGATTATATGATCCTCCACCACTAAATAAATTTTTTTATAATAAATTTTTACATTAATTATAAATCATTATGTTAATATTGCTTATAAAAAGTATTCCATCTACCAATTTTTATTCTATTTATAAATTCTCCCATATTTATTATATTAGAATTTCTATTAATAATAATACTTATACATGTCTTATTTATATATCTTGATACCTTTAGAATCATAATTAGCACAACCTCTTAAAATGATAATAATATTAATTTAATACATAAGCGAAAATTTATTATTTTATTTTTTTAGAAGTTACAACAAACCAACCTTTATACCTTTTTGATATTCACCATTATAAGTAACACAAGAATAATTTTTTTTCCATTCTATCCATTTTCCATTCTTAAGTGAACTTATTCCATCTACTTAATCATATAAACCTCCCCCACTAACATTTTTTATGTGTATTTATTACATTAATTCTCTGTTAAATATAATATCCCATTTTCCTACTTTTATCCCTTCTTTATATTCACCATCATAAGTGATTATATCATAACTTCTACTATCATCATGCAATTCAATCCACTTTCCAGTCTTAACGGATCTAATACTTTCAACCTCAAGATATTATCCTCCTCCACTAAATTTTCATATTTAAACCATTACATTAAGTTATTTTGTAGAAATATATCCCATCTACCTACTTTATACCCATTTTTATATTCACCCTCACAAGTGAATTCCTAATAGTCCGAATCTACCTAAAGCAATTCAACCCATCTTCCAGTTTTAATCGAACCCATTCCTTCAATAATCTAATATGATCCTCCTCCACTAAATTTTTTAATTTTAAATACCGATTTATATCTCTTTCATATCTTGAATCTATAATCTCCCATCTACCTACCTTTTAACCATTTTAATAATAACCATGATAAGGATAAATCACTAACAACTTGTTTTTATAACATTCATCAATCTCAATCCAATTCCCCACCTTAAAAGAGCTTCCTTCTGCTTATTCAGTATATGATCCTCCTCCACTATTTTTATTTAAAAGTTATATTAATACATTTTCTTTTAAGAATTATACGTATCCCATTAACTAATCTTGATATTATTTTTATACAATCCATTATAAGTAATTTAAGAATAACAATAGTAAGATTCACTCAACTCAATCCAATTTCCAACTTTTATTGAACTTTCTTGATTATTATAATGATATAATCCACCACCTCTAAAATAATCTTATAAAAAAACATTACATTTAAAGAAATGATTAATCAATATCTTTCCTAAAAAAAATATCCCATCTGCCAACTTTTTTCCCATTTTTATATTCACCAACATGTAAGACTTAATTTATTCTATTTTTTAAGTCATTAAAATACTTAGAGTATCTCTCATCCAAATTTATCCATTTTCCAATCTTTTAACCATACTCATTGTATCTACCACAACCGCTAAAAATAATTAAAGAAATTTATACATTTACTTATTTTCATCGACAAAAGTCCATTTCCCAATTCTCAAATTATTAAAATATTCACCAACTTCATAAATTTGAGCTTATCTATTTTATATCAATTATAATTACATACTCAGAATAATTTTTTATTATTTCTGTCCACAAGCCTTGTTTTAATCCCTCTGTAGAGTAATAACCACCAAGTGTTATTAGATTTTTTCCCTTACAATTTACAGTCCATTTTCCATTCTTTTTAAGATTCTCTCCATATTTTCCATCCCATTCTAGATATTTTATACAATAAAAATTAGTCAACACTTCAGGCCTCTCAGTAAAATCATATATTTATTCTCTATTATGTTTATTAGATGAATTAATTACATTCTTAGAAAATAACCGTCAATAAGGTACTTAATTTAATTTTCTTAAGTAAAATGTACTGTGAACTTTTTCTGTATCAACTTTTATTGTTTTCTGTTCCAAGCATAGCATTAAAATTCTAAGGGAGTATTTTATTAATTATTATTGCAAAATCGAGGCTCAGGTTTTTGTGTACTAGTCAATTATTATTAAAATGCTTTACTTTTCGATTTCATTTATAATAATAATTTGATTATTTGAACATGTAATTCCCATTTAAAATATTCAAAATGAATAAAAAATTTTGAATATTTTATTAAGA
Organism: Paramecium sonneborni; assembly: GCA_905182985.1. Classification (NCBI taxonomy): domain Eukaryota; phylum Ciliophora; class Oligohymenophorea; order Peniculida; family Parameciidae; genus Paramecium; species Paramecium sonneborni. The sequence continues at coordinate 31,885 of CAJJDN010000111.1, read as the reverse complement.
ATCATTAAAATTTAAATGCAAAATACACAAACCATACTATAATAATTTTCTGTATATTATTTAAATAAGAATGAAATATTTGAATTATTTTTAATATATGACTTTAATAATTCAAAAAAAATTATTACAATTTAGTTAAAAATAGTTATTGAATTTATTACATAACACAATTATTACTATTATAAAGTTTTCTTATTAAGTAGCTATGTGAAATATATTAATTTTTATTTATTAGGACAATCTTTAAGATTGCTTAAAACATTCAATGATACTTTAAAATATTTTGATTAAGCACTCTTAATTAATTTTAATCATATAGAGGTCACAACTTGAATTTGGAGTTGTCAAAATTCAAGTTTTGACCTTCATATCTAGTGAGGTGTCGATAAAAATATCGCTATCACCTGAAGTCATAATTCTTCAACCATAAAATCACCTCCATGTTTTTTATCACAAATATCATATAATCCTTCCTAATAGAAAATTAAAAAAGTTAACTAATGTAGAAATGATATTACAGATGGCATTTCAATTTTTTGAATTTCATAAAGTGAGTATGACAATTTTTAACTTTTTGTATCTTCTTTTTAGCAAACACCTGAGTGTTAGTTTTTAAATTTTCTATATGATGAATCATTTTCAAAATTGATCGCATTAGTTAAATCATTATATATTGTTTTCAGCTTATTATTACAAGTTAATGCAATATTATCATTTTTTTAAAGCGCCAATAAAACCTTAATAAGCTTTAATGTTACCTAATTTCAATAATTTTAATAAAATTATTTTTAACATCATAGGAAGTTCCACTAAACTTTAATTTTTTGAATGTTAGTAAGTATTTTAGAAGAAACTAAAGGAATTTATTCTTTTTTTATTTTCACCATTTATTTCCATTAAGCAAAATTTCTGATTAGTTGTATTTTATTGATTCCTTCAGCAACAGAATCTTAAGTATTTATTTGATCCGATATGTTGATTTTCATAAACTCAATCTGCTCTGAATTTAAAGAACTTATAAAAGAATCTCTTTTTGCTTATCCTTTAGAATAAAAAGAATGTTTAAGCGAGAGACAAAAAAACAACAAATTTTTTTCTAAAGGCTGCAAAAGATCATCATGATAACCTAAAGACATTTGAATTCCTTTTAAACTTGAATATAGAACTTTTTCTCAGCCTTGAGTACCCCTTTAACTATTCTTCATTTTTATTTGATGACCAAGATTTAATTTTTTATGAAGAGGTAGATTTATAAGTCTAATTATAAAATTTTAAATTCTATCTGCTAGAATTTGATATAAATATTTTAAAAGTTTTTTTTATCCACAACCTATGATAAAAATATTAAAGATAATCGTATGTGTTTTAACAGATTGTAAAGCATGTCAACTCCAATTGCTGGATATATCTTTGACTTTTTTTTAGGATAATGTTTGTTAAAAAATTCTTAATTATCAATTACTACATCATTAAGTGTTGAAATTTTATATAATGGCGATTAAAAGATCCTCAATTTAAAAGCTGGATTGAATACACATGAAAAATATATATATTCTTAGAAGAATTTAAGTGATATAATATTAAAAAGTTTTCTAAACGTTTTGGTTAATTAGAAGAAATTATATCTCAAAGGGATTGAACTTCAATATCAACATTTTAGAGAATGATAATATGAAAATAATTGTAAAATTTTTAAAAATTAATTGCTGTAATAGAAAAAATACCCAATTGCTCTTCTTGTATAATGAATTTAATATCTACTGCTGATAATAACTTCTCTAATAACTTATTGATAAATTTAAATACCAATAAATGAGCTACCATTTTAATTTCTTTAAGACTTATAAGTTACTTTTTCAAAATTAAATAGCCTTCCAACGCTTATGAATTATGATCATCCTCAAAAGAGGATTTCACTTATAAAAATCGGTGACTCTGCTGAATTAAATGAAGAATAAAACTTCTTTTTTTTACTACATTCGCTCTTTCAATTAAGGGTCTTTCATTTTTATTTTTGGAGTAATTCTGAAAACAAAAGATAGACCAAAAGTGATTGGCATTACTAAAAATGGAAATAATCTAGATCTAATCATTCCTTTATATCATCTTTAAAAGTTTATCACTATATATACATTAATTCTGCTTTTTCAAAAAAAGGTTAATTTTATATTAAATTTTAGTAAGCTCTCATAATTTTTTCAGAAGTTAGGAAAGATTATGTTTTGAATGAAAACTATTAAATTAATTTTAATTAACTCACTTAAATATGGTCAATATAAAATGAGCATAGAATATACACAATAGCGAAGATAAAGTCGAACAATGTGACTCTACTTTTTTAAGTTTCAATTAAATTCCCCGAAGTTTACTAGCAAAAATTTGGATTTAAAATTTACAATAATATACCTGTAACTCATAATAAAAATTTAGAAAATTGTTGTTGGCCTTATTTAAGTTAATCTAGCAAAAATTATATAGTTATTATTAAAATCAAAACCTAAAATTAAAAAAATTCAAAGGATCTTTTGAATTATTGACAAAAATGAATTTACAATAGAAACCATAAATGTGGCTATATGATTTAAAGAAAATCAAAAATGACAGCAATAAAATTTTGGATTTGATAACTAAATTTATTTATACCTTGGCTTAAATGAGCTTTTATGGATTCTGTAATTTTATTGCAAAATTTACAAGCTCAAACAGATTCTAATATTATAATAGTGGCATGTTTTTATGACAGAATTTCCCAATATTAAATGAGTATTTAGCTTAATACTGAATAATCTGCTCCTTCGAATAATGAGATTTAACTTTAATCCAATTTGATTTTTTAATTCTATATTTTGATTCATTTTTTGTTTAACATAAATAATATGATATTGGCTGCAGCAATAGTAGATCTTTCTAGGCCTTATCTATCCGCAATTATATATTTTTAGCAAAGATCAGTTGAATATATTTCCAAAAATTCTTCATTCCCCAATTATTTATCATAAAGAAAATAATAATAAGCTAAACTTTAGGGAGAATATGCCAACCAGATTTATATGCCAAATGATATTGATTAGAGTAATAATATATCTTTAAGAAGTCTTGCTTTTCAAATTTGTACTAAGAATCAGATTCCTTATTGTTTTAATGGTCTAAATAATAAGGGTAACTCTCAAAATAATGAAATCAGCAAAATAAGTTAAATACTATTTATCAAAGTCATAGTACATTATATGACTTTCTAGTTCAAATATACAAGCATAAATCCACAAAAAAACAAGAAAGAAATTTAACAATTATAATACATTTGAAGAATTCTCTTCATGTATTTCGGTAGTATAATAAATTTTAATTAGTTTATATAATCGCTTTTCATTGTATTCTGTAAATAACTACTAAAAGGAATATCTTGGCAGCATTTAACTTCTATATATTAAAGTCTAAGTAACTAATATCATCAGAAGTTTTTTATAACAATATTTTTTAATAAATATATCTTCATTTAAATGATGTTAAATAGAGAAGAAGAATGACAAGGATCATATCTATTAATTTTATAAAGTTGTATGTATCCTCTAAGTCAACTAATTTTGAAAGCTAATAAGAAATTAAATTATAAGACTCTAACTTCTTATATCAATAATAATAATACTTCAATGAATTCATATATTCAGAGCTCTTTGAAATATGCTAATAAAAATAAAGTTACTAAAGCAGATTAAATTAATTCTATGGATTACAATTTTGGCAAATGCAGATTTAGCATTTAATCTTTTGTGATTTCTTCTTAATAATTGGTTTCACCTAAAAATATAATAATAGATTTGTTTAATTCCAATTCTGTAATGTTTTAGTTTTTAACTGATCTATATTTATATTATTGGACCTCTTTCTAAAATTATGATTTATGCAATTAATTTTAAATTTAGCATCACTTTTATACTTTGAAAATATTAAATTTAAGTACTAAGAAATGAAAATAATTAATAAAAATTTAAGGAAGAAATATTTGCTTTTCGATTTTAACATCTTTTTAAAATATAAAAACGACAATGCAATTATTAAATAGATGATTAATAAAATGTAAGAAGAATAATTGTAATAAAAGAATGAGAAAATTATTGATAAATAATCATTTCTATAACTAATTGTCCAAAAAGCAACTTCCTTTTTACTTTAATAATGTTTTTAAATTGATACCAGATTAGTTCTCAAATAGTCCTTTAAAAATCTGAGCTCCTTAAGCTTAAAATATAGCAGATTTCGATATAAGTAGAAGCGTTATGTTAGAGCTTCCTAATAATTTATTGGTAAATAATACTTTCTGATATTTTAAATTATGCAAGAGGATCTTTGTATTATTTATCATAAGGTTAAATTTATTATTCAGTCTTAACATCCCATAAACGTATTGAATTATCCTCGCTACCAGATGCTAAAGTAAATCCACTTGGTGAAAAGCATACTGATAGGACAGAATATTCATGGCCATTTAATATAGCTTTCTATTGTCCAGTCTTAATATCCCATAAACGGATAGACTTATCCATACTACCAGATGCTAAAGTAATTTCATCTGGTGAAAAGCATATTGAAAAGACGATACTATTATGACCATCTAATTTAGCTTTTTATTATCCAGTTTTAACATTCCATAAACGGATAGACTTATCAGAACTACCAGATGCTAATGTATTACCATCTGGTGACAAGCATACTGATTTGACACCTTTACTATGATCATCAAATATGGCTTTTTATTATCCAGTCCTAACATCCCATAAACGTATAGACTTATCATTACTACCAGATGCTAAAGTAGTTCCATCTTGTAAATAGCATACTGAAAAGACGATACTATTATGACCATCTAATTTAGCTTTTTATTATCCAGTTTCAACATTCCATAAACGGATAGAATTATCAGAACTACCAGATGCTAAAGTAATTCCATCTGGTGAAAAGCATATTGAATAGACACTATTCTAATGGCCATCAAATATGGCTTTTAATTATCCAGTCCTAACATTCCATAAAAGAATAGACTTATCATAACTACCTGATGCTAAAGTAATTCCATCTGGTGAAAAGCATATTGAAAAGACGATACTATTATGACCATCTAATTTAGCTTTTTATTATCCAGTTTTAACATTCCATAAACGGATAGAACTATCATCACTACCTGATGCTAATGTATTACCATCTGGTGAGAAGCATACTGATGAGACAGCATATCTATGGCCCTTTAATTTTGCTTATTATTATTCTGTCTTAACATCCCATAAACAGATAGACTTATCATTACTACCAGATGCCAATGTCTTTCCATCGGAAGAGAAGCACACTGAGTTTACACAATAATTATGGTTATTCAATTTGGCTTTTTATTATCCTGTATTAACATTCCATAAACGGATAGAATTATCACTACTGCCAGATGCTAATGTATTACCATCTGATGAGAAGCTTGCTGATGTGACGCTATTTCTATGACCCTCTAATTTAGCTTATTATTATCCAGTCTTAAAATTCCATAAACAGATAGAGTTATCATGACTACCAAATGCTAATGTAGTTCCATCAGGAGAGAAACACACTAATTATCCAACATGACCATCTAATTTGGCTTTTTATTATCCTGTCTAAGCATCCCATAAACGGATAGTATTATCCCTATTACCAGAAGCTATTGTAGTATCATCAGGGGAGAAACAAACTGATTGAACTTAGCAATTACTTTCTAATTTTGCTTATTATTATCCTGTCTTAACATCCCATAAACGGATAGACTTATCATTACTACCAGATGCCAATATTTTTCCATCAGGAGAGAAACATACTGAGTTGACACAATGACTATGACCCTCCAATTTGGCTTTAAACTTTTTTGTCTTAACATCCCAAAAATAGATAAATGCATAAGAACTACCAAATGTCAATGTAGTTCCATCAGGAGAGAAACACACT
>CAJJDN010000110.1:216194-379691 GCA_905182985.1 Paramecium sonneborni | reverse complement strand
TTGAAAAATAATTAATTGCAAATAGTTTATTATTTAATTATTATAAACAATGTATAAAAATAATAATTAAAAAAAATTGATATTCATTAAAAGAAATATCAAAAAAATTATTAAAAATTGAGAATATTCGTTTTTTTTAATAATTATTTATATACATTTTTTTATAATTATAATCATCAAAATTATACTCAATGGTAAAATAATGATTATAATTAATGATAAAAAAATTAATAATAATAATAATAATATTATTAAATATCAAATCTATGGATATATTTTTGAATACAATTTTTAATAATTTATTGTAATTATATTTGTTGCATTGTCAAGTAAAGATATCTATTTCCTTATTCATGAAATTATTAATGTATTCTTTAATCTAAATAATGCCGAAGCTATTTCTTCAAAAAAATCATCCCAAAATTTGAAATAGGAACTTTTTCTGGCTATTTCTAACTAATGAAAACCCAGATTCTTAAATTTCAAACTAAAGTATTCAATAATTAATACATTTTTTGTTAATGAATTAAAAAAAAGAAAAAGCGCAAATAATAATCTTCAAAATTATGTTTAAAAAGCTTAAAATCTCAATAAATAATTTATTTTGAAGCGAAAATGTCTCCAACAATAAAACAAAATAAATTTTTTAAAATGCTTTTTCAAAAGATAATTTAACAATGAGTAGTTTTAAAAAATTCATTATTAGATGATTAAGATAGTATTTTAATAAAAGCATTAAACCCTTAATGAAGGTATTTAATTATTTATTCTTTTTTTAGCTTTTTTTTGATAAAAATCAATACATTTAAAATTACATAAACGAGAAATAAATATATTATAATAAACACTTAAACATTTTATACTGAGTAAGAATCAAAATAGTATTTAATATATTTTTCAATTTTAACCTTCAATTTTGTTTTATAAGCTGAAATTTGAATAAAAATATATTCTTACATTGTTTTGAATCCCGCTTCCATTTTGTATTTATCTCTTTTCATCACGTTCCATATACCAAACTTTTTACCATTTTTATATTCTCCAGTAAATATGATTTATTATTATCCAAATCCATCTCCAAAATTATCACTCAATTCTATCCAATAACCAATCTTATTCGAAATTATAAAATTATCGTCTTCTTGATCTACTTTATATGTTCCACCACCACTTTAATAAATATATAAAAATTGTTCTTACATTAATTATTTCTCATTTTTCCATTCATCCTTAAAATAAATAGCCCATTTACCATTTTTCTTCCCATCAATATAATTACCAGTATAAAAAACCTAACCATAACTAATAAAAGAAATTTATCTAATACCCCCAAAAACCATCATTTATGTCAATCCATCTACCAATCTTATATGAATTTATAATTTCATTTCCTTCTTGTTTAAAATTATATAATCCACCTCCACTATACATAAATAATTTATGTTTATCTACATTAAATTATTCTGTTTTGTCCATAAATCCATGTAAAATATACTCCATCTTCCAACCTTTTTTCCATTTTGATATTCGCCAATATAGGTAATTTAACTATTACTAATAATTAAATATTTTATATCAACATACTTACTAAACCCATCAAAAAGTTCAGTCCACTTTCCAATTTTAATCGATTCTGTTAATTAACCATCTTATTATTTTTCCTAGTATTAACCTCCACCACTAAAAATAATATTCAACTATTTACACTAATTGCTTATTTTCATAATCTTTTTAAAACCAAATGTCCCATCTACCAATTTTTCTACCTTCTTTATAAATGCCATCATCTATGATTTAGCTTTGCCTAATAATTAAATAAATTATTAAATTCAAATAATACCAATCATTGGGTCCAATCCATCTACCAATTTTAAATCCATTTTTATTTCTTTGATTTTAATAATATTACCCTCCACCACTTTATTAAATTTATTTATTTTACATCAATTTTTTTTCAAAATATATATCCCATCTACCAATCTTATTTCCATTTCTGTATTCTCCATGATATGTGATTTAACTACAACTATTATTTTTTATTGAATTAATAATACTCCCAAAACTTATCACTTAAAACTATCCATTTACCATTTCTTTAACCTTTTTCATTATAATATCCACCACCTCTTATAATAAATAATAAAAATTAATACATTATATTTTTAAAATAAATATAATTCCATGACCCTATTTTTTAATTATTAAAGTATTCTCCATAACTCTAAACTTATCCTCGACTATTAGTGATAATCATTTATAATCACTTACCTCCAATAGTTTTCCAAAAGTTCATTCCAAAAGCCTTCCTTTTATCCATCATTAGAGTAATATCCACCAACTCTATCCATTTTCTATCCTTTCCAAGATGCAGTCCACTTACCAATTTTTTAAAGTTTCTCTCCGTGTTATCCAATCCATTTACAATTCTGCATATATTCTAAATTCATCGTCTTTTCTGGTCTCACTGAATAATCTTTAAACTAATCGCTATTATTTATTTGGATGATAATTTTACATTTTTACAAATGCTCCACCAGCTTCGACATACCTAATTTCCTTATTTTCTTTTTTTATTAAATTGAATCTAGTCTTAACAAATCTTTGTCCTTTGGAATCCCAAATTACACCTACATTTTCATTAAAGATTTCAAACTTATAATATTCTCCTGTTGATTTATTTGAGTTTCAGATAGAGAGTCTTATCTATTTATTTGAATAATATCCAGAGCTTAACATTAGCAAATGTTACCCATTTTCTATTATATATAATATTTATAATAAAAGGAGCATTAAAAATTAATTCATTCTTTCAACAGTTTCAAATATAAGACCTAAGTATCCAAAAGATAGGTCCATCAATATACCATTAAAATCATTAATATGATTTAATCTTTTTCAGTTTTTACCTTTTCTTATTCATCTGTATCAGAACGCCTTGAACATCTTTAATTAAAAAAAATATTTTATTATTTCTGAACAATTATTAAGAATCAGATATTTATGAAGCATAAAAATGCACCTAACCTTTAATTCATTTTTAAAATTATTCAAATATTAATTAAAATATAACTCTTAAAGTTAATAGACTATTTTCATTTATAACCAGTTTTCTTCAATTCTCAAATTTAACCGATTTATTTTTATCTAGATGCATTTTTCTTTAAAGAATTTGAAAATCATTCAAAAATTAAATAAAAAATTCTTCTTATCACAAATTTTTTTATCTGTTCCTCAAGTTTCATTAAATTTAATATTTAAAATTTTTTAATGAATAAATGACTTGGATAAGTAATAATAGAATAAGTATTCTCATTTTTTTATAATTATAATCTATTTCAAAATTAGCTATCATTGATTAATTTATTTGATTTCTATTGATATTTATTCAAATTCTATTTAAATTTTGTTTTTATGCTTTTTACTTCCTGAGAAGAATATTTAGCATAAAATCATTGGATTTCTAAAAATTTCTTTTCAATATATTTTTATAGCCAATACAATATAATAATGGAAAACTCATATAAAACTTAAAGTTATTCTCAATTTTAGCTAAGTTCTTATTGTTAAGTTACTTAATAATTCCATTCCTCAGGATTAATTATCTATGATTACTGTAAGAAAATATATTACTTTCAACTTAAATTTATCTTTTCTAAAATAATAATACTTGATCAGCTCTGAACTACTTTTCTAGTTTATTATTCAAAAAATGGATTTTCTAATTTTGTTTACCATTTATTATTTTATTTGCTATAATAATTCCAAGCTTTTTCTTTTTTTGGGCTTTATTCCAACAAAGAATAACTCGAAAAAAAAAATATAAGATTACTATGGGGTGGGTTACTTATACAATGAATATAAAAAAGAAGCATATTTTTGGGAATTGATTAAAATTGCAGAAAAAGAATTAATTATACTTTCTCTTCTTTATTATTAAGATAGTGGAGTTGCAAAAGGTGTTCTTGTACTATTTATTACTTATTTATATTAATAATTAAATGGAATTTATAAACCCTATATTTTGAAAAAGCTAAATAGATTGGATTATTATTCAAATACATTTATATGATTACTAATGGATTAGTTATTTTTAATAAACTAAAATTTTAAAACTCCAAATCATTTTTTATTTATTATAGCTTTATTAAACTTATTATTTTTAATTAAACAATAACAAAAATAATAATGGAATATTTAAAAGAATATGAAATCTATTTTGTTAAAATTAAAGAATTTATCAAATCAAAATTTCCTTTTTCTTCTCAGAATCATCTATGGTTAAGAAGATATTTAAAAAATAGAATTAAGGAAAGGAAAAATGTCTAAAAATTAAATTAAATTATATCAAAATATCTTTCATAAAGTATTGATAAAAAAATTATCAATTATTGATTATGTTTATATATAAAAACCTGAAATCTCTGATTAGAATAATAAAACTTCCTAATAAAGAATGATAAGCTTTCAATAATTTCCTGATCTATGAATTATAATAATAAGGATTTTATGAAGTAAAATAAATGAATTCTTCAACATTTCTCTTATGTTAATTGAATTCAAGAAATCATTAAGATCATAAAAATAATAATTTATGTAATAATCAGATTTTTTTTGATTTTTTCTATTTGAATTTTACAAATTTTATTTCTGATCATTCTAAATAAATTTAATTATGAAAATATTTTATACTTATGATATGTTTGATGATTATTCCATGAGATAAAAAGGAAAATAATATTTCCAAAAAGATTTTACAGACAATCAGAAAAATTTTATAATGATAATATTATAAATAATCTTAAGCATGCATACTCTTTGCATAATTTAAGTTTAAGAACCCTAAGGCTCATATTAAAAGATAGTTAAAACGATGATTCATTGCAATATTTTTTAATTTAAACATTAAAAAATGATTTGGATAATTGGATTTCTTAAAAATAAATCCTTGTCAGCAATATGGGAGATAGTTTGCCTAATAAAATTTACATTCCAATCAAACTTTGATTAGGAATGCATATGCTAAGGCGCTTATCTGTAGAACTATGACAATTGATGGAGAATATTTAATTACATTGGGATATTTCATCAAAATATATTTAAATTAGAAAATATTAATCAATATGATTTTTAAAATAAATAAGGACACATAAATAAGTAAAAGTATAATTATTTTAATTGCGAGTTTATTTATTTCTACAGATGTACATTTAAATTTAATATCATATCAAATATATTCTAATAATCAAATTCTTATAAATTTTTATGAAAAACACGAGAACTTATAGTTAATGAAAATTATAAAAATAAATTATTAACTTTAAAGAAAATTAAAGAAAGATAAGTAATTCAAAGCTTAGCATTTTGATAAATGCATATTAAATTATTATTATTACATAAAAATATTTTTGAAAAGTTTATAAAGAATAAATAAAATAGATTATAAATTTTCACATAAGAACAATCCTTAATGTCAATTGATCAAAATTAAATAAATTACGAGTTTAATCTTTCAAATGCTAAATGCAGTGCATAATATAAAAGATGAAAAAATATCCAAGTTTTTACAATAACTTTTTGACAAAATATATAATATTAATTTTTAGATAATACTGCTAATTTTTTTTAAATTTAAATTTCTACTAGAATCTTAAAAAAAATTAAATAATTTAATCGGTTAACTAAAAATAGTAATGACTAAAAAAGGATAATTCTAGGGATTAATTATTTAAAATATGAAGCTTAAAAAATTTGCCAAGAACTATTAAATATAATATAATCTTAGATCCAAAAACATAATAAATTTATTAATTGATTAAATACTATGAATTTATTAATTGCATCACAATTTAAATAAGAAAAAATTTAAACGAGAATAAAACATCTTTCAAAAACTGAAAAATAAATTCTTCTTAACTTTATTATTATTATAACATAGAATTGTAGATATGATTTGATCAGTAAACCTTTTTGATTTTACTTTTGAATTTAGTATGAATCTTATTATTTATTATTAAGTGCTTTTGGTTAATTCTTAGATTACTGTTATTAAAAACAATAAGATTATAAAGGGCATTCTTATTTTATACACAACATTTTTTAAATTGATTGATAAAAAATTACAATTTAATTAAATTTAGCTGGCAACTAAAATTTTATCTGATTATTATTGAAAATAAAATTTGTAAATTAAAATTTTTTAATTATGTAATTTTATTCTTAAATGTTTAAACAAATTGATTTCAGTTTAAAAAGGATTTCTATTATTGTGCTTATGAATTTTAATAATTTATCTTAATTAATTAATAGTTTCAAAAATTACATCCTTTTTTTAACATCTTTAAAATCAATAAATTTTTTTTTATTCATATTTATAATAATAATTAAATTGATTTAAAATAAATGGTAATTTTCAAGAATACTTGAATAGAGGCTTAAAATCTTATTTCTTCTTATTGATTTAACTTGATTAAAGAGTTCAACACCTTGAGGTGAGAAATATTTTTAAATTTTGGGATCATAAGGTAGTCATTTATTAATTCCTACTATTAAGTGAATAGTCACATCAGAATATTAAATTGAGAATTTCATCTTTTATAAGAGTTATAATGTTTTTAAGTGAATAATTATATTAGTAAGTTCATGTTTTATAAAAATAAAGACTATATTGTAAATCAATTCTCTTCTTTTATTATGTTGAGATTAGATTATTCAACATTAAATGCTTTTTGCCTTAATTCAAAAACTATAAATTAATTTTTCCATGCTAATGGATTTTATTTGAATTGTAAAAGTGTGTATTAAATTTAATTGTTTAATAATATCCTTTTATTTAGTTGAATGAAAATATGGGATGACTAATTATTAAGTAGTTTTTGATTATATTAATAAAAATTAATTTTAATTATATTTTCAAATATCTATTCAAATTCAAATTATTAAAAAATCTACAAAGTAATGTTTTGCAATGCTTGATAGTTTTTTTACATAAGTAGATATAAATGATAAAAACACAAGTAAGACAATGATTTTGTTTGAAAAAATTAATAAATTAGAATTAAAATGAATTTAACAGCTATATTATTAATTTTAGATGAATATAATACAGTATTTTTATATAAAATAAAATTAATGTTTTTGATTATGTCAGCAATTTGCTTTTTCTTAACCAAATCTAATTGGGTAATGGTTGATTCAAGTTTTGGCTAAGGTTTTACCAATAATTCATGGATTCTTTCATTAAAGTGCGATAATTTTGAATTTACAAAAGACAAAGATGAGAATAATACTTGCTTAAGTAATTCAATTAAATACGTTCGGTTGAAGAAAGATAATGCAAGAATGGATAAGATAATTCTGTAGAAAAGCTTTTAATCTTAAGTAATAGTTGATATTTTCTTTGATGATCGTAATTCTGCTACTGATAAAATGGCGTATTTCACCCTAAATTACACTGTAGAGTCAGGTGTGAAATATAAAATGTAATCTAGAGAGTATTTTAGGGGTATATAACTCAAAATGCAAGGAAAATATGCAATAATACAGAATTGGGAAATTTTGACTTATTGACATACATTGGTACTTCACCAATTTTATATAAAGAAAAGTATAACATATCTATAGGTATTGAAAGTTAAGATGATTTACAATTGTTAGGAGTTCGAAATTTGTTTGTTTATGTGAAATATTGTTAACCAACTTGTTTATCATGTAATGATCCTTCAATTTGTTTAACATGTTCTTCTGGTAGTTTAAATAATGGATTGTGTATTTGTGATCCTGAACATTAATTTGCTTAAGCTGGAATTGGATGTAGATAAGAATGTGAGAGGGATTACTTTATAGCAAGATCAGATAATGTTTGTGTTCCTGATAGAAGAATTAAATCTCTATCTTAATATTTTACTTCTACTTTCACGACATATTCTCCTTTTTAATTTGATCCTGATTCTAATAATGTAAGAAGCTCTCCTACATTAACTATTACTCATTGCTCAACTAAATATGTTGGAAATCTTCTTTACAATGAGGGAATGAGTTTGTCACTTGAAAATTAGTAAAATATAAGATTTATCAGACTCAGGGTTACATTTTATACACAAGGTTTTTTAACTAACAGTGGAATATAAATAATTTTGGATGACTAAATATAAGGTGAGATAATCAAATCTTCATCCACATTCGATTTCAATTAAATTAAAAAGATTTATAGTTCAAGTACCATCTGTCCTACTTATGAAATTGCAAGAATAGAAGCAATTCTTCGAACTTATTAATCCACTCCAAAACTAATTTTTAAAGGTAGATAATTATCCTCAACTGCCGAAATATGGGGATTCACAAACGTTACAATCGATAGCGGCAATTGTAAAGAAAACTGCCAAGTTTGCCAAGATTTTTCAACATGTTCATAATGTTAGCCTACTTATGTTCTATTTTAAGGCGAATGTATTAGTAATAGTTGTCCTGTGCATTCATCTAACTGTATTGATTATGCTGATATGATACCAAGTATTTAACTAATTAAATATATAGATTCGAGATATTTAGCTAAAGGATTTATAATCTTAATATGACTACGGATGATATAAGCCAATTTTATTCTGAAATAATTCCAACTGGGAATAACTTCTTAACAAGATAAAAATTTTCAATCTTTCCAACTAAATTTGTTTTAGGAGGCGTAATGGTATGGAATAACGCAGTATATAAAAATCATGGATTATATCCAAACCTCATTATGCTGTGACAATAAGATTTAATGTTACTTACGGAGATTTTATTCAGGAAATTTTTACTACACAATTTAAGGAGTAAAATCAAGCGCTCATCCAATACCTACTTCAGGAGGTTATAGAAAATTATCAATAATTAAAGTATAAAACATCATAGGTACAGAATCAATTAAGAAATTACATATTTTTCATTATTTCCTGATAAAAATAAAATATAAAAGATTAAAGAGACTAGAAAAATTCAGTTGATAGGACTTAATATTTTGAAATATTCTAGAATTCATTTAAATCATCTCCTCTTAATATTGAATTCTAATGTACAGAAACTGTAGCTGATCCAATAGATTAATTTTGTGCACTTTTTGACTACTTCAGTGTTGTGCATTATGTAAATTTTCAAAAATAACATAGTGTCTTCCATTTTGTGCAGATTGTAATGATGGTACTTCATGTATTATTTGGAAATCTGGAATTATAAGTTAGAATTGTTTATCAAATTAATTTTTATATCTTGATCCAAGCACAGAAATTCACAGTTGTATAACATGTAATTAACCTGGTTGTTTAACATGTAAAACTTGGATGAATGTACTTCTTGTGATTAATCTTCATCTAATCAATATAATACTTTATTAAATGGTGTTTGCTTATCATTAACCCCATCAACTTCAAATCCAATTGTGTGTAATTAATATTGTGAAACATGCACAAGAACTTTAAAAACTAATTGTTCAACATGTGTATCAGATTATCATCGATCTTTATAAAGTAATTAATGTTTATGTTAGAAAGGTTTCTATGATGATGGAATTAATTTATATTGTCTTCCTATTTGTGGTGATCTTTTAATAGTAGATGGAGAAGATTGTGATGATGGTAATTTTAATCCATATGATGGATGCAATAATTGTAAAAAAAGTTGTGATGTTTTTTGTAAAGAATGTTTATAAGGATTTTGTTATGAATGTTAAGATGGATTTTAAATGATAAACCATAAATGTATTTAGATTTGCGATGATAATATTTCATAATGTTCAATTTAAATTTCACAATGCTATATTTGCAATGTTAATCTGTTGAGCAACAGTGTTAATTCAATAAAAGGAAATCCTATAACTTCAATTTAGCTTAATTAATGTTATGATTCAAATGTAATAGCTTGGGATGATTGTTTTTAAGGTAATTTTAATTGTCCTTAATTTTGTTTGAGTTGTGTTTATGGAGATTGTCTAAAATATGATAAGAGTTCAGGTTATGGATTATTAGACAAATTGAATAACAAATGTACATCTATATGTGGAGATGGTTTAAAATCTATAGATGAAGATTGTGATGATGGTAATGATATTAATTATGATGGATGTTTTAAATGTTTTTATTCTTGTCATCTAAATTGTTAAGATTGTTTAAACGGTATTTGTTAATAATGTTAATATGGATATTATTTAAATCAAAAAGATAATTCATGTTTTAGTATTTGTGGGGATGGAATTATTGCTAATAATGAAGAATGCGATATTTTAAATCTGGTAGATAATTATGAATGTTCTAATTGTTAAATAAAATGTTAATCAGAATGTTTAATTTGTTATGAAGGACTATGTTATTAATGTAAAGGTATAGGATGAAATTGATATAGTATCTAGATAATGTAAATCTATTTGTGGAGATGGATTAATTTTTGGATAGGAATAATGTGATGATGGTAATGATGCTGATTGAGATGGATGTTATCAATGTGAATTTTAATGTTAATAATAATGTACTTATTGTTTACTTGGAATTTGTTATGAGTGTGATTCTTAAGGTTGGTATTTATATAAGAACTATTGTATTTCAGAATGTGGAGATTTAGTGATTGTATAAAATGAAGATTGCGACGATGGGAATTAATTACAATATGATGGTTGCTTTGAATGCTAATTTCAATGTTAAGTTGAATGTGCTGATTGTAAATAAGGAATTTGTTATGAATGTGGAACTTTAGGTTATCATTTAACTAATGGTTTTTGTCATTCAATCTGCGGTGATGGAATAGTTGTTTAATCTTATGAAGAATGTGATGATGGTAATTCTTATATGTATGATGGATGTTATTAATGTTAATTCTAATGTTAAGAAATGTGTACTCAATGTTAATTAGGTATTTGTTATGAATGTAATGAATTCGGTTGGATAATCGAAAATCACGTATGTAAACCATTTTGTGGAGATGGAATTATTAAAGATTATGAATAATGTGATGATATGAATAATTATATTAATGATGGATGTCATTAATGTTTATTTTAATGTGATTAATACTGTATTGATTGTTTAGAAGGAATCTGTTAATAATGTGAATTAGGAAGATATCTTTTTTAAAATGTCTGTTATTCTTAATGTGGAGATGGAAATTATGTGAAAACAGCTGAATATTGCGATGATGGTAATCAAGAAAATGGTGATGGTTGTGATAAAAATTGCTAAATAGAAAATAACTTCACATGTAAGAGTGTAGAAGGTAGTTATTCTTAATGTATCTATTCTAAATAGCCATAATTCTAAATAATTATACTCCCAACTTATTTTGGAGAATATTAAGACATTTAAATCAAATTTGATTAAAAAATGAAATATTTTGATGCTTAATCATCGTCTTTAATTATTTCTACCATAATTGATATGAATGATTCTGATTACGATATTAAAGAATAAATAATTAAATCAGACCCTCAAAATGAAATAAGCGATATCATTATTCAATTAAGAATTAATTTTTATGCTCCTATAGAAAGACCCATATTGAAAATCTAATTTTTGAATGATACATTCGTTTCAAAATATAATTTAACTCTCGAATAAACAATTAAAACGAAACAACTCTAATCTCTTACAGTTTTAAGCTAATCTTAAATTAATGTTGCTTAAAAAGCAGCAACTTATAATGAGGCTGTAATTTATTTCTTAATTAGCTTATCTTTACTTTGTTTATTAGTAGGTTCTTCAGAATTATTTCGAATTTAATGGACCAATTATAATACCTTTCATATGTCAAATACATTAGTATCTAATTTCCTCCAAATCTAAATATTTATTTTGAAGTTTTTAAAATTATTACTATTGAACCAATTATTCAAAACATGGGAATCAATAAGATATTCAATCTTATCTATCAAGAAGAATTTTATTAAATTCCAAATGATGGAAAAATTTTAAATGATGGAATAAATGTTAATTTCTTGGAAAACTTTAAAAGTTTCTTATTTTGTCTAATTATTGCTTATATGGCTTACTATTTTTATAAAACTGCACATTTAATTTTATCTAAATTCTAATCCTAATTATTATCCAAACTGAACTTAACACTCACTAAAATTTATTATTCAATTAGATAAAAATGTTTGTTATAGTCGAAAGATTTTTTCTATAATGCTATCTTGAGGGTCTTCATGTCAAATGCATATGATATATCATTTGCTATGACTGTCTAAATTGCTTATTTCTCAAACAATACTTTAAGGGAATCTATAACTTCATATTTTTCATTTGTTATTTTCATATCATATATCGGCACTTCTATTTACTTTTATTATATTCTGCAAAAATTTTCAACTTCAAATACATTTAAAGTGAAACAAAAATATGCAGCTTTATTTGAAGGAGTTAAAAATCCCAAAAATACTTGGATAGCATAATACAATGCAATATTATTAATTAAAAAATTTGTTTTTATTAGCCTAATTGTTTTTCTGTAAAAAGAAGGCAAACTTTAATCTTTGCTTATTGCCACAAATTAAACTTTATTTCTATTATATTTTATGGTAAATAAACCTTTGAATAGTTATCATGAGTACTAAAAAATTATTATTACAGAGTCTATTATTATTGTTAACACAATCACATTTATCCTTTATGACTATATCACAGATATAGGATTGTCTTAAAATATTCGAATTATTATTGGTTGGATACATATATTCACGTTTTCAACAATCCTTTCAATATCATTAATAATTGACATTTTTTACGAATCCTAATTCTGAGAAAAATAAGAGAGTGTATCTGTAATAAAAATAAATTCTAAGAACCTGGAGCAGCAGCTACAATTTTCGTCTGAAATCAATTTTATAATTAATTACTTGCAAATTATATAAAATTTCATTTTCAATATGTATTTTAATAAAAAAAGCATTCTTCTACCACATTTACAAAAATAAAAGAAAAATTAGTAAGATATCAAAATATTTTTTATCACTAAGTGAACCAAATCAATCAAAATTTTTTAGACATTAGATTGATTGTTCCTTTTATCTCAATTATAAGCCCATTTAAATTTATGTATAAATTATAATCGAATAATAATTAATGTCTAATCATAATTATAATGATATATTCAATATGTATAACTGCCTATTGATTATTAAAATAATCTCAAATAAACTTTATGTATCTAAGAAATTAAAAAAACTATCTATATTGTGATTAATTGTAATTATTATTAACAATTAATTAATATTTAAAATTAAGACTATAAAAAATAAAGCAAACTTAATTTAAAATTTAATTCTTTAGATCAATTTTTATCACAATCTATCGATGGTCAATAATTTAATTTCAAATAATTATTTTTAATACTCAATCTTATTTTTCACCTAAGAAACTTAGTTTGAATTTTAATTATCAAATTCTTTAAGCTTCTTTTAGGCTTATAATAATAGGTTTATTAATTCAAACTTTTGGAGTATAGAAACAAGTAATTTGATTTGAATCTTTAGTAACTTTTCATTGAAGATGTGAATAGTGTCGATCAAATACAATATTTATTCGAATTTAAATGCTTTTAACCCTAACTAAACACAATCAAATTAAAAAACATAAAAACATATTTATTTTCTACATTTATTAAACTAATTACATTAATATTTAAAATTTTAAATTGGATGGGAATCATAATCTTATTAAATAATTCCTTAGCTATAGATTTAGCTTTTAAAGACTAGGCATATGAAAAAACTTGTGATTGAGGGTGATCTGAAGAACAATTTTAGTTGATATTAAATAATATGTAATATATTTTTANTCCTAATTATTATCCAAACTGAACTTAACACTCACTAAAATTTATTATTCAATTAGATAAAAATGTTTGTTATAGTCGAAAGATTTTTTCTATAATGCTATCTTGAGGGTCTTCATGTCAAATGCATATGATATATCATTTGCTATGACTGTCTAAATTGCTTATTTCTCAAACAATACTTTAAGGGAATCTATAACTTCATATTTTTCATTTGTTATTTTCATATCATATATCGGCACTTCTATTTACTTTTATTATATTCTGCAAAAATTTTCAACTTCAAATACATTTAAAGTGAAACAAAAATATGCAGCTTTATTTGAAGGAGTTAAAAATCCCAAAAATACTTGGATAGCATAATACAATGCAATATTATTAATTAAAAAATTTGTTTTTATTAGCCTAATTGTTTTTCTGTAAAAAGAAGGCAAACTTTAATCTTTGCTTATTGCCACAAATTAAACTTTATTTCTATTATATTTTATGGTAAATAAACCTTTGAATAGTTATCATGAGTACTAAAAAATTATTATTACAGAGTCTATTATTATTGTTAACACAATCACATTTATCCTTTATGACTATATCACAGATATAGGATTGTCTTAAAATATTCGAATTATTATTGGTTGGATACATATATTCACGTTTTCAACAATCCTTTCAATATCATTAATAATTGACATTTTTTACGAATCCTAATTCTGAGAAAAATAAGAGAGTGTATCTGTAATAAAAATAAATTCTAAGAACCTGGAGCAGCAGCTACAATTTTCGTCTGAAATCAATTTTATAATTAATTACTTGCAAATTATATAAAATTTCATTTTCAATATGTATTTTAATAAAAAAAGCATTCTTCTACCACATTTACAAAAATAAAAGAAAAATTAGTAAGATATCAAAATATTTTTTATCACTAAGTGAACCAAATCAATCAAAATTTTTTAGACATTAGATTGATTGTTCCTTTTATCTCAATTATAAGCCCATTTAAATTTATGTATAAATTATAATCGAATAATAATTAATGTCTAATCATAATTATAATGATATATTCAATATGTATAACTGCCTATTGATTATTAAAATAATCTCAAATAAACTTTATGTATCTAAGAAATTAAAAAAACTATCTATATTGTGATTAATTGTAATTATTATTAACAATTAATTAATATTTAAAATTAAGACTATAAAAAATAAAGCAAACTTAATTTAAAATTTAATTCTTTAGATCAATTTTTATCACAATCTATCGATGGTCAATAATTTAATTTCAAATAATTATTTTTAATACTCAATCTTATTTTTCACCTAAGAAACTTAGTTTGAATTTTAATTATCAAATTCTTTAAGCTTCTTTTAGGCTTATAATAATAGGTTTATTAATTCAAACTTTTGGAGTATAGAAACAAGTAATTTGATTTGAATCTTTAGTAACTTTTCATTGAAGATGTGAATAGTGTCGATCAAATACAATATTTATTCGAATTTAAATGCTTTTAACCCTAACTAAACACAATCAAATTAAAAAACATAAAAACATATTTATTTTCTACATTTATTAAACTAATTACATTAATATTTAAAATTTTAAATTGGATGGGAATCATAATCTTATTAAATAATTCCTTAGCTATAGATTTAGCTTTTAAAGACTAGGCATATGAAAAAACTTGTGATTGAGGGTGATCTGAAGAACAATTTTAGTTGATATTAAATAATATGTAATATATTTTTACTTTATTCAATCAAAAAATTGAAAAATTCCAAATAAGTAAATAAAAGCGGTAAATATAATAATATTTATTGTTGTAAAATTAAAATTATTAACAATATTCTTTCAACGAAAATATTTAAAATAAATAAAAATTAGTCACTCTTAAATGAAGACTTGAGTAAAATGCCTTATAAGAAACTATTAATGAGTATTATAAAATCTAATCACTGTATATTTAAAATAAGTCTTTTTTCTTCACTTTTAAATTTTATGCCAAATTAATTCATAATATTTCATTCTTGGAATAAATTATAATTATTCTTGAAGATAAATTATTTGATAAATTTATTTCTTAAAGTTAAATAAAAATTTTGGAATTTCGAACTTCAAAAAAATACTGAATAAATTTAAATGAATTAGTTTTTTTCACGAAAGCGATTTGCAGTTCATTATAATAAATTTATCATTTCATTACCCAAATTATTTATTAAAAATACTTAAAATTAAAACTCAAGATGAGCTAATTATTTTAAATCACTCAGATATGAAAAATCTAGGTTAATTTTGATATAAATAATAAATATTAATTAAGATCTCATTATAAAATAATGAGAAAATAAAGTTGCTAAGAATTTGTTATTAAATTCATCTTTTATACTTTTTATTCATCCATGATTAAGCTAAAAAAACCATTTTTTATTGTTTTATATTCATAATCTTATCTTTTGCTAATCATTCATTCTACTTTTTATTCTTTTTCTTCTGAATTTTTAAATAGATATAATTAATTAATTTCCATGAAATATATTTTTTAAGTGTTATTATACCTATAAATTTTAAACAATTATCATTTTTTTAGGAATCAAGATCATATTGTTTTTTAAAAATACAATTATTTTGATTTATTTTTCTCTAACAATTAATAGTTTTCTTATCATTCTTTACTTTTCTTTTATTTTAAAAGAATATTGCTTATAATTAAAAAGAAAAATAGTTAAAATAATTCTTGCTAACATTTAATTCAATTGAAAGCTAATAATTTAATATAATAATATTTTTATAATATTTTAAATTTAATATATCCCTAAAAGTTAGTAATATTATGAGTTACTCATAATAGTGACTTGCAAATCAATAGTGTTGATTAGAGTTATATTCGAAAAAAATTTGAGCAAAGATGAATAAGGAGGTATATATGAAACCTTTTTGTAAGAAAAATTCTTGTTCTAATGAATTAACATTCAATATTATTATTTAATAGCCATTCAATATTATTATTTAATAGCCAAAACTCTATTGAAATTAACATGCCTTAAAATAGTGGTATTTAATTTTGAAAAATCAAATAATATTATTTTTTTGACAATTAAAATAAATTAATATAAAATTATAATTATATTTTTCTATCAGCCCCAGAATAATGAATATAATTTGCCCAGTTAAAAACCATAGGAGCATTATTGAAAGATTTTGTATATTCTAAAATTGCCCTGAAGCTAAACGTGTCATGTGTGAAGAATGCTATTAAGAACAAAGACATAGTAGTCATAGGGATTAGAAAATAATAAATGAATTATTCCTATTCATAGATGAAAAATCATAAGAATGTCAAAATAGAATTATCTAGAAACTTGATGAATTATTTAATATGATAAAATATTCATATCAAGACTTAAAAAATGGATTGAATTAAAAATATCAATTATCAAATTTACAAGTTCAAGAATTTAATGGAGATCAAATCCACGAAGTTTTATGCTCAATGATAAAAATGAAAGAGTTATATGATCCTTTAGCTGTAATAGTTAAAAATTTTTAAATTTTAATCCAAAATTTTTAGGAATTCGAAGATATATTAAATCTTCCTTCTTTAAATTACACTCAATGTAGCAAAGAAAACTAATAGGAATCAGATAAATACTTTGAACAAGGTAATTAATAATTATGAATTATAGGTTATTAATTATTAAAGTAGATCATAAAGAAAAAGTTTATAGAATCATTAAAATATAATTAGAAAAATATTTTATCTTTATGGTGCCGATGTAATTATCAAAGTTTCATATTTAGCCACTTGTTTAATGTTTTTTGGGTGATTAAAATGATGCAATTAAATGGATTGAAAAAGCATTAAGCATCGATGCAAATCATGTTGATTCTTTATATCGAAAGTGTATGAATATTAGATATATATAGCTGAATGTTTAAGTTAATTAGGAAAACATAAGGAAGCACTAGAAACTATTGAAAAGGCATTGCCTTTTGATTCTCAAAATGTTGATTTGTTATACAGAAAAGGTAAATTTTAATTTTAATCAAAAGCTGAATGTTTAAGTTTACTGGGTAAATAAGAGAAAGCACTAGATTGTTTAGAAATAGTTTTGTATTAAGATCCAAAAAATCTAGATTTTTTATGGAGAAAAGGTTAAAACAAATTATTATTTATTAGCGGAATGTTTAAGTTTACTAGGAGAATAAAAAGAAGCAATAAAGTTGGTCGATCAAGTTTTAGCTATAAACCCTAATCATCTTAATTCATTATGTAGAAGAGGTTGAATTAATTTTAGATTTTTAGCATAGTGTTTAAGTTTATAAGGATAATAAATTGAAGCCTTGTAATGGATAGAAAAAGGACTAAAAATAGATCCTGAAAATTTTAATTTATTGAAAGTTGGTGGTAATTTAATAATATAAACAAAGCTAAATGTTTGAATTTATTGGGCAGATAGAAAGAAGCAATCAAAATGATAGACAAATTTCTCTTTAAAAATCCTCAAAATATAGACGGATTAATTGTAAAATGTATAAATTATACTGACTACTATTTAGGTGAATGCTTAGTTAAATTAGGCAATAAATAAGAAGCTTTAAATTTGATTGATAAAGCTTTAAGAATTAATCCAAATTATTTTGAATCACTCTTTAAAAAAGGTAAAGCAATTTATCATATAATAGCTGAAATCTTAATGATATCAGGATAATATTCCCAAGCTCTAATTTGGATAGATAAAGCCTAAGTTTTAAACTCAAATAATATAGAGCTTTTATCAATGAAAGGTATTATAAAATTCATTTCAAGGTGAATGCTTATATATGAACGATGAAGAATTATAAGCCATCAAATGGTTAGATTTAGCCTTAAAAATTTAACCAAAGCATTTAAAATCATTATTATTTAAAGGTTCATTTTCATTTAAGTTTAGCAAATTGCTTATTTTTCATTAAAAATTATTAAGAAGCATCTAAATACTATGATTAAGTCTTGAAAATTAACCCAAGTAATTTGGATGCTCAAGATAAAAAATAACAATGTTAGAAATTTCTAAAAAAATCATGATTTATAATCTTTTTATTTTTGAGAAACAATCTTAACTTATTTAAACAAAAATTATTATTTGAATTATAAATATAATAATTAATAAATTTATTCTTTTTATAGATTATTTTCCCTAGGTTAAATACACAATAATAAATTAAGGAATTGATGGTTTAAAAAATGAAATAATTTTTATTAATTATGTACATATTTTAGTTAATAAGAATAAAATAAACTAAGAGTCCTTTTTTATAAATTGAAAATGACAATTATCATACTAATTTAATTTATAAAATTATTAATAATAATAAACAATTTAAATACTAAATATTCATATAATTTAACTAACAATTATAAATTAATATTAAGTGGATTAAAACATGTAAATTAAACCCAATTTGATAAAAAATTTTATAAATAAATATGGTTGCATTCTTCCTTTAATTAGGTAGGAATGTTCTATGTTTAGTAGTTTAGGCTGATCATAATTTACACTAAATAAAATAAAGAAAAAGAAAATTTCAGATCTTTGAATGAATCTTAGAAAAAATAAAATCAGTTAAATTGATAATAATCATTAAATTTAGATCTGTAAATCAAAAGTTTATTGTTTATTGATTTTCCTAGCTTCATCTACATTAATTTCTCTATTATAAGAACAATGTTGGATTCTGGATGAATTATCTGATTAGAATGTATCAACTTTGATTTCTTAAGTATTTAACTAAGATCTAATATGATGATTAATGAATTTACAATAATTATTAAGAAATAGATTTGTTATCATTAATAATATTTTCTTTGGCTGCATTTATTTTATTTGAATAGTATGAAGTCACCATTTTAAATTTTTAATGGTCATTTTCAGTTTCATTAATTTTTCTTAATTCATTAATGTATTAATATTTTGGAGTGAGTTAACCATGGAATGTGACGGTTGCATTTTATAAAAATTCAGGTAAACCACTTTCTTCCAAAGGTTTATTAGGATCTGAATAAGCTAAATAAGGAACAATATCTTTAAGTGCTTTTCCAAAATCCATGCTTGCTTCATAGGGCATTTAAGATGGTAAGAAATCTATGGACATATACATAATATCATTTTGCGATTAGAAATCAAATTCATCATGAATAGATTGATTAATTGGATTATAATAGTAAACAGGATGATCAGGATTTGTGAATTTCTTCAAGAATTAAATTGATCCTTCTAGATCACAAGTAACATCACATACAGCTTATAATCTGCTATTTCCAGACTCAACTAATTCCTAGAATAAGAAATATTTTTACTTTAATTTAATTATCAGTAACATATCTAGGAAATTTGTACTCCCAATAAATATCATTAACGAGAATAGTTAGATATGGTAAGTATTTAAAGTGGAAAATTGGTTCATATTCTAGTGGATTTTCATAATAATCTTAAGATGTGAATTCTTTATACAAATCATGTTTATGTCTAACAAGATGTGTAGTTTTAAAAGGACAAACATATATAGTATTTTTGTGTTTTCTATCATTTGGATTGCTAACTAAATCTTTTAAATCTTCTGGATTGACCAAAGTAATTTAAAGTTGTGACAAAGCTTCTAATGAGCCTTTTCCACATGATCCTGTTGAACCCATAACTCCAATAATTAATGGCAACCCTAACTTATTAGGAAGACCTCTCTCTTTAATTGCTTAACCTGCCTTTTATAAGGCTTCATAAGCATCTTTTTTATTATAATATTGAAATGTTGGACCTATTTACAAGAATGGAGTATTCATATCTCTTTTTAGTAAATACTTACCATATTCATTCAAGAATGTGATAATTCCTGATATCCCTGCATAAGGAAATGAAGTTATGTTAACACCCTAATCTAATATATTTTTTTGTTTACGTTATCATCATAAATTCGTTCATACTCTAAATGCCTAATATTTTTCTTAAGCATCACATCCAATGCTGGCATATTGTATGGTTCTGCTTCTAAAGTATGTGACCAATTTAAATAAGTCATTCCTTCAATATATTTATCTAGCGGAATTTCTTTTATACAAATTATTGCTCTGCATATTGATAAATCTTCTTAAACTAAGCATCCCACCTTTATGTATTGATCATCTGTAAATATTCTCTTAGTAGAAGGCTACACAACTATTTAAATTCGATTANTTTTTTTTTTCATGTTTTAAGAATTTTAAAAATGAACTTTTGCAATAAGTAAAATGAAATGAAAAATAAGATTATAATTAAAAAATTTATAGAAAGTAGAGAACTATTTCATCTTTATCATCAATACATATTTTAGTTAATAAGAATAAAATAAACTAAGAGTCCTTTTTTATAAATTGAAAATGACAATTATCATACTAATTTAATTTATAAAATTATTAATAATAATAAACAATTTAAATACTAAATATTCATATAATTTAACTAACAATTATAAATTAATATTAAGTGGATTAAAACATGTAAATTAAACCCAATTTGATAAAAAATTTTATAAATAAATATGGTTGCATTCTTCCTTTAATTAGGTAGGAATGTTCTATGTTTAGTAGTTTAGGCTGATCATAATTTACACTAAATAAAATAAAGAAAAAGAAAATTTCAGATCTTTGAATGAATCTTAGAAAAAATAAAATCAGTTAAATTGATAATAATCATTAAATTTAGATCTGTAAATCAAAAGTTTATTGTTTATTGATTTTCCTAGCTTCATCTACATTAATTTCTCTATTATAAGAACAATGTTGGATTCTGGATGAATTATCTGATTAGAATGTATCAACTTTGATTTCTTAAGTATTTAACTAAGATCTAATATGATGATTAATGAATTTACAATAATTATTAAGAAATAGATTTGTTATCATTAATAATATTTTCTTTGGCTGCATTTATTTTATTTGAATAGTATGAAGTCACCATTTTAAATTTTTAATGGTCATTTTCAGTTTCATTAATTTTTCTTAATTCATTAATGTATTAATATTTTGGAGTGAGTTAACCATGGAATGTGACGGTTGCATTTTATAAAAATTCAGGTAAACCACTTTCTTCCAAAGGTTTATTAGGATCTGAATAAGCTAAATAAGGAACAATATCTTTAAGTGCTTTTCCAAAATCCATGCTTGCTTCATAGGGCATTTAAGATGGTAAGAAATCTATGGACATATACATAATATCATTTTGCGATTAGAAATCAAATTCATCATGAATAGATTGATTAATTGGATTATAATAGTAAACAGGATGATCAGGATTTGTGAATTTCTTCAAGAATTAAATTGATCCTTCTAGATCACAAGTAACATCACATACAGCTTATAATCTGCTATTTCCAGACTCAACTAATTCCTAGAATAAGAAATATTTTTACTTTAATTTAATTATCAGTAACATATCTAGGAAATTTGTACTCCCAATAAATATCATTAACGAGAATAGTTAGATATGGTAAGTATTTAAAGTGGAAAATTGGTTCATATTCTAGTGGATTTTCATAATAATCTTAAGATGTGAATTCTTTATACAAATCATGTTTATGTCTAACAAGATGTGTAGTTTTAAAAGGACAAACATATATAGTATTTTTGTGTTTTCTATCATTTGGATTGCTAACTAAATCTTTTAAATCTTCTGGATTGACCAAAGTAATTTAAAGTTGTGACAAAGCTTCTAATGAGCCTTTTCCACATGATCCTGTTGAACCCATAACTCCAATAATTAATGGCAACCCTAACTTATTAGGAAGACCTCTCTCTTTAATTGCTTAACCTGCCTTTTATAAGGCTTCATAAGCATCTTTTTTATTATAATATTGAAATGTTGGACCTATTTACAAGAATGGAGTATTCATATCTCTTTTTAGTAAATACTTACCATATTCATTCAAGAATGTGATAATTCCTGATATCCCTGCATAAGGAAATGAAGTTATGTTAACACCCTAATCTAATATATTTTTTTGTTTACGTTATCATCATAAATTCGTTCATACTCTAAATGCCTAATATTTTTCTTAAGCATCACATCCAATGCTGGCATATTGTATGGTTCTGCTTCTAAAGTATGTGACCAATTTAAATAAGTCATTCCTTCAATATATTTATCTAGCGGAATTTCTTTTATACAAATTATTGCTCTGCATATTGATAAATCTTCTTAAACTAAGCATCCCACCTTTATGTATTGATCATCTGTAAATATTCTCTTAGTAGAAGGCTACACAACTATTTAAATTCGATTATGCTTACAATATTTTAAATTAACTTACTTTTTCCATTATATACTTGCAATCATGTGGGGGAATAGGTGTTCTTCTTTCCATATATGATTTATCTTCAGCTCGTATGCCAATATACAATTTGTCCATTTTTTTATACTGTAAAATATATAATAAAGATATGAAAAATTATTACATAAGTACTTCAAATTAATGAATTACTCGAAAAGATATACAAATTTTTATAATAATGAAAAATAATTAAAATATTTATATTATAAATAAATAAATGTCATTCTAACAATCAGTTTTTAATTTATTTTTAAAATCATTAATTTTATATGAAAATCCAAGTATTAATTACTAAGCCTTCATAATCTATTATGCAACTTTAAAATATATAATAGAATAATATTTTTCTTATACAAATGATTAATTTCATTCTAAATTGTTTAATATAACAAGTTATTCAAGTCATAATTCTAAATTTTACAAACTCAGCTTTTTGTTAACATTAACCCATTACAGCTTCATCTGATTGAAAGGAAATATTTTATAANCCCAATAAATATCATTAACGAGAATAGTTAGATATGGTAAGTATTTAAAGTGGAAAATTGGTTCATATTCTAGTGGATTTTCATAATAATCTTAAGATGTGAATTCTTTATACAAATCATGTTTATGTCTAACAAGATGTGTAGTTTTAAAAGGACAAACATATATAGTATTTTTGTGTTTTCTATCATTTGGATTGCTAACTAAATCTTTTAAATCTTCTGGATTGACCAAAGTAATTTAAAGTTGTGACAAAGCTTCTAATGAGCCTTTTCCACATGATCCTGTTGAACCCATAACTCCAATAATTAATGGCAACCCTAACTTATTAGGAAGACCTCTCTCTTTAATTGCTTAACCTGCCTTTTATAAGGCTTCATAAGCATCTTTTTTATTATAATATTGAAATGTTGGACCTATTTACAAGAATGGAGTATTCATATCTCTTTTTAGTAAATACTTACCATATTCATTCAAGAATGTGATAATTCCTGATATCCCTGCATAAGGAAATGAAGTTATGTTAACACCCTAATCTAATATATTTTTTTGTTTACGTTATCATCATAAATTCGTTCATACTCTAAATGCCTAATATTTTTCTTAAGCATCACATCCAATGCTGGCATATTGTATGGTTCTGCTTCTAAAGTATGTGACCAATTTAAATAAGTCATTCCTTCAATATATTTATCTAGCGGAATTTCTTTTATACAAATTATTGCTCTGCATATTGATAAATCTTCTTAAACTAAGCATCCCACCTTTATGTATTGATCATCTGTAAATATTCTCTTAGTAGAAGGCTACACAACTATTTAAATTCGATTATGCTTACAATATTTTAAATTAACTTACTTTTTCCATTATATACTTGCAATCATGTGGGGGAATAGGTGTTCTTCTTTCCATATATGATTTATCTTCAGCTCGTATGCCAATATACAATTTGTCCATTTTTTTATACTGTAAAATATATAATAAAGATATGAAAAATTATTACATAAGTACTTCAAATTAATGAATTACTCGAAAAGATATACAAATTTTTATAATAATGAAAAATAATTAAAATATTTATATTATAAATAAATAAATGTCATTCTAACAATCAGTTTTTAATTTATTTTTAAAATCATTAATTTTATATGAAAATCCAAGTATTAATTACTAAGCCTTCATAATCTATTATGCAACTTTAAAATATATAATAGAATAATATTTTTCTTATACAAATGATTAATTTCATTCTAAATTGTTTAATATAACAAGTTATTCAAGTCATAATTCTAAATTTTACAAACTCAGCTTTTTGTTAACATTAACCCATTACAGCTTCATCTGATTGAAAGGAAATATTTTATAATTTACATTTAATCAGTCTTTGTGTGGTATTAATAAATTATATTAATCAAAGCTTTTAATTTATTTTTATAATTTTTAGAAAAGCATTCTATTAAGATTTTAAAGTTCCAAATGGTATGATTGATAGTATAAATAAATTAATATATAAAAATTCATTCAATCAATCAATATTATTACCAATAAATCTTTCTCTTTCGGCTTTGAATCTATTTTATAAGATTCTAATTGATTAGACTTATCTCTTTCTTGAATTTTGGGCTCTGATCTTCAAGGGTCTGATCTAAAGTCTTCTGATTTTTAAGACTTTCATATACAGCCTTTTGATTTTCAAAGCTCAGATATTTAGTTTTCTCATATAAACTTTATGTTTAAAAAAAGTCTTGAAAAGGATTTCTCGATTCTTCTAAAACTTCTCTCAATTAATTGAGTGAACATTATATATCATATTATATCTGACGAAGAGAGCAAAAGCAATTGTGAAAACGAAGAGATATTTGTGACAAAGTTCTCCTAATTTCCGATTGACTAAATATGTTAGAGATAGTAAATTCAGCTAAAAATTAACTAGGTCCATTAAAATAATGGTCTTAATCAATTGAAGCGTATAAACTTTAGTAAGTATATATCGATTAAGAAAATATAGCTTAATAGTTAGGTATTTAAGGAGTTTAACTCTAAGCTAACTCTTTTTCTTAAATTATTGTCAGCTAATTTTAATAATGAAAATTTTTAAACATCATCATGGTTTTAAACATAAAATATCTGATTTATTTGTATTTCTATCAGATAAATCTATTAGAAAATTATATTCATCATTTTTAGAAATTTAGAGAATTTAAGGTAATTAATGAATATTCATAAATTTATTTTGATTAGTAATTGTATTGTATTGAATTTCAAGAATCGATTTCGATAAATTTTATTGAAAAGTCATTGAAATTATTCAAAATCAATATTTGAAAAATAAAGAACTAATATAAAAAATTAGGAGAATTTGTCTTAAATAAGAAAAAGAGAAAAAAGACTTAAATATATCAAGAATGTAAATTCAAAATTATGTTAAGATTTAAGAATGATATACTGAGATAAATTTAATGATACAATAGATTAGTGAAATGCAAGATAAAAGAAGTATAATGTTAAATAATTGAGTTGAGATTCTTTAAAACACACTTTCGAAGCTTACTGATAAAAAATAAAAATAATTAGCAGTGGAAAGTTAGATAAATATAAAAAATATATTATGTTGGATATTTATTTAAAGAAATTAATGAATTGAAAAATAAAAAGGAGAATCGTTGTAATCATTAACATTGTTTTTTGACATATATATATCAATTGCAAAATATTTTAAGTTGTTTATTTTTTTAAAATCCCAAGAAGGATTTTTTACTAGAAATAAAAGTTTTTGAAGACCTGTTTTTGATGCTAAATGTTGAAAATTAGAGAGATGAATGAATTTCAAAATATAAAAATATGATTATTTTTTAGGAAGTTTTCATCTCAAAATATGATGGTTAATTAGATTATAAATACAATAATTGTATATCAGTTGGTATAATCTAAGTATTATAGATATAGTTGAATCGTATTATTGAGGGGAATTAAAGAGGGTGTAATTGTAATTAGATGTTAGGATTTAGGAATATATAAGTGGAAATATTTGATTATAGGAGATAATTGAGAATATTAGGAGTGATTAAATAAGATTTATGATTTTATGATTATTCTAATTAATAAAGGAGGAAGAAATTGAGATTGATGAAAATAAAATTAATATGGAACTAAAAATGATATTATATAATATGATTATACAATTTATTGATAGTCTTTATGTTAAATCAGGTATCTATGTAGTATTTCATAATGATTTAATCGTAAAGTACAATATCAGAAAAGTAGATGAATTATTTAAATAGTAGATAAAAATATTCTAAGGATCTATAATAAATGAACTCAAAATAGATTGAATTAAAATCAATCTTCAGAAAGTAAAATTTAAAGCAGTGACTCTCCATCTTTATGTGGCTTGAAGAATAACTCTTAGATTTTATCTTACGATTGTTTATAATGAGAATCATCTAAAGCGAAAGTCCTGATTTCATTGTTAATTTTGTATGGTACTTTGAGTTGAATGAGTATTTACTCTAATTTATCCATTTAATCTTCTTCTGGATTACTCCCTTTAGCAGACAATTTGATCATCTAGACTGTATTGGAATTTGATTTACTTGGGTGTGTAAATTGTCTAATATAAATACCTAATTCTACACTATAATAGCAGATGTATAGGTATTCTAATAGGGTAATTAATGAGCTTAACTAAGTTAATTGTTATATTCGTAATCCTATGAGGTACTTCTGGTGGATACACTTTCCATATATATAAATTTAAATATCACCTATATATACGTGAATATATTATTATGTATGTTCGATTCTAAAACTATTTTAGGTCTACTTGTTTTATAAAATTCATATAAATTATGAGATTTTCGATCTTATTTATTTAAGTAACATCATCTATTTATCTATTTAATAAGTTTAGTAATATCAAGATGCCATTTGAATAATTATGAAGTGTTCTATCCATAATAACTTTTATATAAATCCTATGAATGATTGGCAATAATCAAATTAGTATAAGTATCGAAATGATCAATTAAAGATTATAAATAAATCCCTATTCCTCCTAGTTTTAACTTAATAGAATTAGAATATGTTTAAATTAATTCAAATACTAGTTTAATTTTGATTAATTATGCTTAATTCTATTACAAAATCATATTGAATCAAAAAGAAGATTTGAAAAGAATACCAACCAATCTCTATTATTATTTGATGAAGTATTGATATTTTTTGATAAAAATACTAGTATTATTATAAATCTATAATAAGTATAATTAAATCTAAATAATTGTATTATTTAGAAGACTAGGTTAATATAGTACATTTTAATTAAGTCTTGTTACAAAGAAATAGCATAAATAATATACAAAAATTCAAGAATGAAAAATTAAGTAATTTCAATTACTGATTCTATAAACATTAGAGATTTTGTTAATAATGCTTTATAAAAATGGATTAAAAATTAAAGAATTTAAATATTAGTTATTATTATTCTCAATGATTAGATGAATTACAAAATTATTAAAATGTATTAGAGATAAGTATTTCCATCTTCATTCAACTTAATAACAATTGGATGAATTGTTTAATTTATAATCCTAATCATTAATTTTTATATTCAATCACACTGAAAAATTTGAATTAGAATTATAAAATTAAAGAAACTATTATCATTAATTTTATAAAGAAAATATTAATAAAATATTCCACTTGAATAATTATGTATTATTGATGATGTAATTTCTAACAATATTTCGGAATTCATGCATAAAGCAAAAGTTTAATTAGGAAATGCTGGAGATTAAAATGATTTAATCATTAATTTTTATAAGAAATGCATGGTAGCTAATGTTGTAATATAGAGATCAAATTTTATGAAAAGAACTGTTTGTGTTGTTATTGTTAAAGCAAATAGAATTTTTGCAACTGGTTATTATTGTACTCCATATATATAGTAAACAGAATAGTTGGAAAAAAGAATTTTATTGATAAAACTAAAATCCAAATAAGGAGTTGATTTAGAAAAATGTTTTTGTTTTCATGCTGGAGACAATTTTATCTTAAATATTGGTACTAAATATCAAAAAATATAATTATGTATACTACTTTATTTCCATACTTGTTATGTACAAAAATTATTTTGTTTAAAAAAAATTGAAAGAATATATTATGAGAAGATTACAATAAAGATTAAGAATAATATTTATTAATTTAAATATCTCTTAAAATTTAGATTGTAAAAGGCTACTAAAAATGAGTTACATAAGTATATTAAAGTTGAATAAATTGATTCTAGTCTTTGTGTTTATTGATTATGATAAATTAAAAAATTAGTGATACTTAGATAACAAAATTCTCTTATTCAGGTCACAAAACTTAATCTGATACTAATATCATTTTCTATCATTGTTATGATTAAAGTTCTAAGACTTAATCAAATAAAGATATTGACACAGATAAATTAAGTTATGAAAAGATGTTCTCCTCCAACGAAGTTGATTTAAAATTCGAAGATTTTGATACAATACCAACTAATTCATATTAAGTTGTATCTCCAGTCTTATCAATTACTTCTTATGATTTAGATTAAACATAAAAAAGTTTAGATATTTAACAATATGGAAGTGTCTCATATAATTAAAGAGAAATTCCATAAATATTACTTGCTTTAAGAAAAAGGAGACCTGCATAAGTTTAACTTCCATAATTGTTTTAATTTAATTAAGAATCATGGAAAACTTTGTCTAATTTTTCATCTCCAGATTCATCCCCTTTTCAAAATAAAAAATTATAAATAAAATCTTTTATACTTATTCCAACATATAATGAAGAGGAGGATGAAATATTTAGTATTTTTAATGATCAATTAAATTATTATGGATCTATACCATAAACAAAAATTGAATGTATGAATCATTTATAATAATTTTTGACCTTATATAAAATGAGAACAGGAACATTCCCAAAATAAAGAGAAAATTTAGAGAATGAAATAATAATATCAATGGCTATGAATTTAGCTAAAATAGAAAAAAAATTATTTAAATAATATTTTCCAAATAAAAAAGTTTATTTTGAAGATGAGAATGATTATACAAGAACAAAAGTAATTAGGAGAAAAGAAAAAAGGTAGTTTACCTAAGTTGTCACTCCAAACTTTTAATACATTTCAAATTGAATTAATTAAATTATTAATATTTTCTTATTTACTTTTAATTTTTTTATTAATCTTCGTAAAACTCAGTTTAATATAAAGACTCTTAAAAACAATCTTATTTATTTTATTCAAAACATTATTTTTACTTTTGATAATTCTTTTTTCTAATCTATCCATAATTTGACTTTATTTAATTTTTTTTAAACCTTTCATTTAACAAATAAAATTGGAAAATTAAAAATATTACTATCAATATTCAAGTATTTCTTAAAGTAATGAATTCATAAGAATGATTACAAATCCATCTTTTATATCTATAAAATGGTAAATAAATAACCTAAAGAATGATAGAAAATAGAGATTTTATGACATATATTTTTGATAATATGTAGTTTAGACAAATTTTATTCTGATATTGAATATTAGATGTTTATAAAACCAAATATTAATATTATAATATAAATTGGATGGGTTTGAATTATTTATAAAAGAAAAATTGGCATCCAGGTTCTTTGAAGAATCAAGAGATTGTTTGGATTAGAGAATAAATTCAAGCTGATATTATAAAAAGAGAATAAGAAAGAGCAAAGAAATTAGCAGAAGAGAAAAACATTGAAGAGTTAAAAAGAATATAAGTTGAAGCAGGATTAATTCCAAAGAGTCATTTAGATAGAATGGAATGGATGTATGATGTTAGTAAACTAGAGAAATAAAACTAAAATTCAGCAGAAGAGTAATATATTATTTAAAATAATAGATATCTCCTTGGTAAGACAGCAACACCTTAAGAAGTAGAAAAGTTAACTGATTAAAGAGAGAAAGCTAAATAAACTCAATAATATTAAACAGTTTTTAAAGAAGAAACAACAAATGCAAAATGTGAAGATTTTGTTCTTGTTCATGAAGATCCTATGTTTCAAATAATGAAAGGAGTATATTATAAATATTAATAATTAGGAATAATCAATAAAATAAGTATTATTGTAAAATCCTTTGAAAGTTAAATAATTATAAGAAAAGATAGAAGCTAATAAAAAAATTAAAAAAGAAAAATCACATAAAGATAAAAAAGATAAGAAAAAGAAGAAGAAAGATAAAAAAGATAAAAAATCATCAAAAAAGAGTAAAAAACACAATAGAAGTAGTAGTTCTAGTTCTTCAACTTCAAGTTCTAAAGATTAGGAGATTTCTACTGCTATATCTACAGGTTCTTAACATTCTTAAATATATTAATAATATTTAAAAGAAAGATTAGGAAATATAGCAGTAACAGATGAACATGGTAATGTAAAAGCAGATTTTAGTTTAATGAAAAAGAAATATAGAAAGAATTTAAATCCTTAAATTTCTTATGATGAATAACGAAATTAAATGGCTGCTGATGGATAATAAAGATTATAATAATAATTAAAATAATTTGAAGAAGAACCAAATTAATAATCTTAAGCAGTTGGAGGAGGATAATTTTTAAATAAAATAAGAAAAGATATTTATAATTAAAATGATTCAAATGCATACCATGATAGAATTAAAAGAAATAGACACTTTTAAGAAAGATTTAATGAATGATAGTATATAAATAATATATTATAAATAAATATATAATATAATCATTTTCTAATTAGTCTTATAATTTACTATTATGTATTGTCCATTAATATATTTCAATTAATTCATAAATTAGTTTAATAATCAGTAAATCTTTCATATGGGAAATTGAATATTTTAATTTTATCACTTCTATCTGATCCAGCCACTTAAATTTTTTTAGTTTAACGCATTAATTTATATTATATCTTCCATATAAAATATTTAAATTCTAGTTGGTATATTAATAATTGTGCATGCAATTTCATTTTAATCATCTTGTCCACTTTGCACTCATAAATTAATATTTTAACTTAAATTAAAGTTATCAATAAATTTTGGTAATTCAATCATAAAAGTTGTAGTTGAATGTAATCTTTTTCTAAATTCTGTTTCTGGAACTCTAATTACTTTATGTATAGTATATTAAATATATATATATATAAATGAACACATAGTTTATATCATTTCAATAATCTCTTCAGCAGATAAAAATCCTTTACTACCTCCAAACCCTAGGCTAATTAAATTTACATATTAATCTTTATATCTTTTAGAGAATTCTCATTCTTTATATTATTTTATTTTATCTGATATATTAAATATGAAAATAATAACAACACCTAACTTACATTATTTAAATTANAAAAAACACAATAGAAGTAGTAGTTCTAGTTCTTCAACTTCAAGTTCTAAAGATTAGGAGATTTCTACTGCTATATCTACAGGTTCTTAACATTCTTAAATATATTAATAATATTTAAAAGAAAGATTAGGAAATATAGCAGTAACAGATGAACATGGTAATGTAAAAGCAGATTTTAGTTTAATGAAAAAGAAATATAGAAAGAATTTAAATCCTTAAATTTCTTATGATGAATAACGAAATTAAATGGCTGCTGATGGATAATAAAGATTATAATAATAATTAAAATAATTTGAAGAAGAACCAAATTAATAATCTTAAGCAGTTGGAGGAGGATAATTTTTAAATAAAATAAGAAAAGATATTTATAATTAAAATGATTCAAATGCATACCATGATAGAATTAAAAGAAATAGACACTTTTAAGAAAGATTTAATGAATGATAGTATATAAATAATATATTATAAATAAATATATAATATAATCATTTTCTAATTAGTCTTATAATTTACTATTATGTATTGTCCATTAATATATTTCAATTAATTCATAAATTAGTTTAA
Organism: Paramecium sonneborni; assembly: GCA_905182985.1. Classification (NCBI taxonomy): domain Eukaryota; phylum Ciliophora; class Oligohymenophorea; order Peniculida; family Parameciidae; genus Paramecium; species Paramecium sonneborni. Next base: position 347,129 of record CAJJDN010000110.1, on the reverse strand, counting down.
TAATCAGTAAATCTTTCATATGGGAAATTGAATATTTTAATTTTATCACTTCTATCTGATCCAGCCACTTAAATTTTTTTAGTTTAACGCATTAATTTATATTATATCTTCCATATAAAATATTTAAATTCTAGTTGGTATATTAATAATTGTGCATGCAATTTCATTTTAATCATCTTGTCCACTTTGCACTCATAAATTAATATTTTAACTTAAATTAAAGTTATCAATAAATTTTGGTAATTCAATCATAAAAGTTGTAGTTGAATGTAATCTTTTTCTAAATTCTGTTTCTGGAACTCTAATTACTTTATGTATAGTATATTAAATATATATATATATAAATGAACACATAGTTTATATCATTTCAATAATCTCTTCAGCAGATAAAAATCCTTTACTACCTCCAAACCCTAGGCTAATTAAATTTACATATTAATCTTTATATCTTTTAGAGAATTCTCATTCTTTATATTATTTTATTTTATCTGATATATTAAATATGAAAATAATAACAACACCTAACTTACATTATTTAAATTATTGCTAAATAAACATATATTAATAGTACAATTAAGAATGATTTTTTTGATAATTAATTTAATATAAAAAATTCATTATGTTTCAAAACTAAAAATTTCGAAAGTATATTCAGAAACAAGTCCAAATAGATTATTTTAACAACAGAAATTGTCAATATCATAATTTTTAGTTAATCCAAATTAGGGTTCAAGATATTTATCACCTTCATAAAGTATGATTTATCTATCTAAACCTGCAGTAATGAGAGAACTAAAATATATTATGATAAATTACTTTCTTTCTTAAAACCATTCAGCTTTAACAATTGATCTATGATCAGTTCTTATTCTTTTATATTTATTTTTAAAATCGCGTGTATCATAAAAATCTATAAGACCAGCTTCATAATCAATAGCAATTAAGATATTATCTTATTTTTTATTCCAAAGGAGTTAATTATATTATAATTTACCTTTAATTTTATGAATACCCATTTTAGATCTAATATCATAGATTCCTATTTGATTATGATTATTAAGGAATGCAAAAATATTTGATTCTTAAGCAATATTTAAATCTAAAGTATATTAATCTGAATCTTTAGAAAGATCATAAGCAATAAATTAATATTAACACTTTCTCTTTTCTAAATCCCAAATTCTAATAGTTGGATCCATAGAACCAGAGACTAAAAAGTATAAAATATTAATACTTAATCTATTTTGTTAATCTTAATGAATATCTAAAGCAAAAGTAGGACCAACATATTCTTTACTTAAAGGAATTAAGTCACAAATATGACTAATTTTTTAGTCTTCTGATTTGAATATTTAAAGTTTTTCACCTGCTGAAACAAATCTTTCATTTGCTTCAGTTGAATTAAGATATAATAATTTAGCACTGAATGCATTATGCAAATGATATGTTTTCTATTTATATCCTTCTTAAGTGGATTATAATTCTAACAAAATATTTATGAATTATGAACTTACAAATAATTTATTATCCTCCAGGTCCAATAGTTCCCAAAATAATCCTTTAATTATCTAATGTACTTTTAGGAGATATGGCACATGCGTATATTAATTTGGAATGAACAAATTAATTTGAATTTGTATTTAGCATAAAATGTTTATAATTTTTGAATAAATCAATAATTCCTATTGCTAAAACCACTCTTTCTAACATCTCCATCTGCATAAGTACCCTAATTAATTAATTAATTAATAGATATACTCCTTAAACTTTTGAAGTAGTCTTAATTGTAGATGAAGTTTAAGTAATCATTTTTCTTTTCTAAATACTTTCAATCTATGCTTCCGTCATAGTAATATCCTCTTCAATATCATGATATTATTTATTCAAATCTGAAAACTTCTTTTTCCATTTTGCTAATTCTTATGATTAAGCTTCCACTTAAGATGCTGCCTATTCATCTGCATTTTCTAAACTATAAGTAGCCTCATTTATTTATTATTCTAATTCTTCTATCTCTTTCTAATTCTCTCTTAAAATTCCTTATAATCTTTCTATTTCACTTTATAATTATCTTATCTTATCAATATATATATTCATTATACCTTTCCTTCATCTTCAACAACAACTTATTTTGATTAAAGTTATTTAACAGGTCCCTTCTTTAACATTAATTGCAATTCAATTAATTATTTCTCTAAAAGTAATACTTTGCTTCTCCAAGGACCTTCAATCTCATCAACTGAAACAACATTTATTGGACGATTAACATGATGAAGTTCATGAATCACTGGTACATGTTCCACATTATGAACTATTTTTCATATTATTATTCTTATACTGACTGATGGTTAATATTATTACACCGTTTATTAAACTTATTATTATTATATTATTGGAGCTTAATATTATTAAATTATTGGTGCTTATTGTTATTAGATAATAGGAACTTATTATTAAATCATTGGTGCTTATTATTATATTATTGGAGATGTCATTGTTTATGGGGATTATTGCATCACTCTTTAAGATGCCATTCTTTAAGGAGTCTAATAAGATGGAACACCTTAATTGTTATTATTCAATCCATATTCTATAATATTTAATATTTAGTACAATTTCCATATAAGTATTATTGATTTTATTAAGAAACTGGGGCAGATCCAAATCCTTATGTAACACCTTGATTACCTTAATAGATTCCTCCTACTTTTATATACAATATTCTACACCTCCTTGTTATTAGTATTGGGATGGTTATAAATTTCCCATTTATTACTACCCTGGGTAAAATGTTGGAAGATTGTTAGTTGCCATATTAAATTAACAATAAAAATTAATTAAACTAATATATTATTTATTTATTCTAAACGTATATAATAACATATAAATACATATTATAATATATAAATAAAATAATCAGATTAATCCAGAAAAGAAATGATTAATTTAATTAAACATAATTTACTGTTGTTGAGTATCATTTTCAAATTCTTTATCTCCATTCAAAATTAAAATCTTTTAATCCTTATTTTAATTACCTAAAAGCCATTCTTCATGTCTTTAATGAATTTATATCAAATAATCTTTTGAAATAGAATTCTAAAATATACATTATATATAATACCTTTTCTTCATTTCTAGATCTTTTGAGCATTCTTTCTTAACAAATATTTGGATTGACTTATAGATAAATAATCAATTATTTAGAGATTTATTTTCCAAAAACTTCTTAGACCAACCAATCGTAAAATTATTCATAGATTGCAAATTCCATTTAATTCATAAGTCCATTTTAATATCCATTAATAGCAAATATTTCTTTATCTGCTTAAATACTTCTTTCACTCAAAATGATTGATTTATCTAAATTAGCCATAACAGATTTCCAATGTTTTAATCTGCTATAGAATGCATAATTTTGCATAGTATATGCCCATCTATTTGGATTATTATAAAATGATGCAAGTAAATTGAGTTTAGGATTACCATTAATTTATTACCATTCATTAACTGGTTCTGGTAAATAATGCATCTAAGAATATGAATTGATAATATACTTATGGATATTTATGTTGCATTAATTTGAGTAGAGTACTTTTGCCAGATCCAATATTACCTTCAATTGAAATGAGAGTGTATTGTTTAATATAAAAATATTTGAGGCATGAATTAAACATTAAATAAAAATATAATTAATTGTTCATTTTTGTAATAAATATTTAGGAACATCATTAAATTTAGGTGGAATATTATATGATCCTGGTCCAGGATTAAAATCTTTTTTAATAAGAGTAGATCTAATTTCTCTTTTGAATCCCCAAGAAGGTCCTTCGAGAGTAGATTTAAATGAATATTATCCAGGTCCTGGATTATATTAAGTTAATAATGGTTTAGATCTATATTCAGGGACTATCTTATATGAACCATCTTTATGTTTACACATAGAATCATCAGGATTATATTAACCAGGTCCAGGGAAATGAATTGTATGATTAGGATTATATTTAAATCCTTTCATAGTAATAATTTAGGATTCTCTAATTTAAGGTATTTGATACTATCCTGGACCTGGTGTTATAGTAATAGAATCATTCAGATCTTTTCTTAATGCTAATGGCATTTTAAAAGATGGAGCTGATTTCTACAAAGAACTTAAACTATCTATTCTCCTGTTGATAAGTAAATGAATTACTCTCTAAAATATTATCCAGGACCAGGTAATTATTTATGAACCGAATTTTTAGTACTTCTTTCTTCAGTACCTATCTTATAGGTAGGTTAATGAGATTTAATGATTGATATATCTTAATCATATTATCCAGGTCCAGGAGCAGTAATATTTGAATCTTTAGATTATAGTTTTTATTTGATTGTAAAATTCTTTTTCAGATTCAACAAACTACTTAATTAATAAGCACCAGGACCAGGTGTAATATATTATTTTTTTAATTCTTTTTATCTTAATTCTGTTCCAATTACCCATGATGGTTAAGTTTTATCCATAGCTAATTTGATTGCTTTATCAATATTATATTCTAAATGTATATATATATTTAATAATACATCCAGGTCCAGGGGACATTCCTCCTTCTAAAGATGTCATTCTTGCTTAAGTTGGAAATTTGATTGAGTTATTTGATACAAATGAACTATTTAAATCATATTATCCAGGTCCTGGTATTAATTCTTTTACTGATGTATGATGTTTATTTCCTAATGTATACATAGGTGGTTTCTTATAAATTGAACTAAAACTCTCATCATTATAATTTCCTGGACCTGGAGATATATTCATTTATTTATTTTCATGTTTTCCAACTATTGAATATCTTGGTCCTTCTATTACTCTCTATTAATATTCATATTATCCTGGTCCTGGTCCATATGATGTCGATCTTCCTATTCTTTATCCTGCACCACCTATTCTATTACATTATCATTTTATATTACGTCCATTAAGGTGCTTTCTACTTTGGAACTAATTTTGGTAAATAAGCATTTGGACCAGGTGCTGGTGATTTTATTCCTGGATCTGATCTCTTTGCTTAACCTATTGAAAATGCTGAAACCATTTATTTTTAATTATTTTTATTAATTATTAACCAAAATTATCTTATTAACATACTTTATCTATTTTATAACATTTAATTATCTCTTTCTAATTAATCTTATCTTATTACTACTGCAATCTTCACTATGTATTATTATCTTATTTATTATTATTCTATTTACATCATCATCATTACTATTATATATAAAGTATATACAATATTTAATAAATGTATAAATCTACTGACGATTTATTTTTATATACAATTTATTATTATATTTAAATGAACAAATTTACATTAAGGTTTCCACCATAATTAGAAAAAAAATATGAAGAATTTACCAGAGAATCATGCTTATTTCATTTTTAATGTTATCAACCAATCTTAATTATCATCAATTTAAGTGTTGCCATTATTCAACTCAAAGGAGGATAAATAGCTAATGGACTTTTAGAATCTGTTGCCACTTTGTTTTTTATTATATAAATTCCATTTATTGTCAAATTTCGTAAAGAATAAAGCATTTGTGGTGTTTTCGTTATCAACAATTTAATTATGACAGGAATACAAATACTTGTTGATAGAAATACTCCATCATATGATAATCAATACATTTCAGGATGTGGAATTGCAATCATTAATATTACATTATTAGAACATTATGATTTCTTATGGAATGCTTTTGCTTTGATTCTTGTTACAACATCTCGACTTATTTATATTTTATTTTACTTTACTTTTGATGGAATGGCTGTTCTTTATATACTTGTATCATTATATTTATTAATACTTCTCTATAGAAAATCATTTGTCAAAAGAACATTATTCATTTAATATCAAAATGAAAAAGAAATAAGTAATTTTATCATACATTATATAGGAAATGTCTTAAATGAAATAATTGAAGATATTTATATATAATTTAAGTTTGATCAAAAATCATTTTAATTCGAATTAAAATATGCAAATCATTATGCAGAAAAAAGACTTGGAATCACCTGCAATTAAGATTTTAAAGATTTCTTACATCAATACTCCATTTTTGATACAACCTAACAACATAAAGTATAATTAAAATTAAATCAAAATCTTCAACGTAGTACAGCATTTGATTTCCAAAACATAGGACAATTTTTATATGAAAAAATGATTATCTCAAAAAATCCCTTATCAAAGTTAGAATCAATCATTTAAAAAAATAGTTCTTAATAATTATACAATATTAAAGTTTATGCTTATTAAAATGAGAGCATGGAAATACTTATGTTGATGGAATAAAAGTAGGATATTTTACACGATGATGCTATTTTGAAATTAAAAGATTAAGAAATCAAACTATTGTCCAGTAAATTAGATAAAATTAATACAAGAACGAATAAATAATTATACTAACTCTGTTAATTACAATAAAACACTGATGATAGATATTACTTTAAAGTGAGTGAATCTTTAATAAGTGGTTAGATAATTTCAAATACTAAAATAAAAATGGTTTTAGATGCATTTTAGATATATTATTTCAAAAATACTATTCCAGAATTGGAAACATTTTCATTAAAAAATCTAATTTATCAATCTTTAATAATAATGAATAACGTAGCTGATGTAGAAAACAAATCAATTTAATTCGAATCTAATATGTCAGAATATTTTGTTATTACATCAATATAACAAATAGTTTAATTTATATTTTCAAATCTTTTATATTTGTTTCTAATATAAAAGTCTCATAGACATATAAAGGTGGAATTGAGTAATATTGAAGCAGAAGAATGTTTTGCTTTTAATTTTTATATAGAGGGATTTATTTCATTAGAATTCTTACGATAGAATACATTTATAATATAAATGATATATAGAGGATTATAAATAGTAGGTCCTAAGGCAGAAATTAAAACAATTTCATTTTCATAAAATACATGTACATATTATTAGATTTAATAATAGGTCCTCATTAATTATAAGTTAGAATATATAAAAATCTTGATTTTGTTCTAAATGGATGATTTTGAATATTATAATTATGAATTAAACTTAAACAAATTTATCATAAGTAAGACAAAAGGAAAAGGTATCTTTAAATGATGGATTACCTAAAATAGAACCTAGAATAGTAATAGAAGAACTTAAAAGTCATTTATACTCTGATGATAACTTTAAAAAGTATAAGTTACGAAAATGAAGATAGATTATTTTCAGATGCAGAAGATAAGAAATATAGAGAAAACTTTTAATTATTTGATAGAGATGGGGATGAAAGAATAAGTTTTTTTGAATTGCAAGAATTATTGACATCTATTGGTTATATTTATGAAGAATAAGAATTGAGTGAATTATATAAAGAACTTGAAGATTCTGAAGGATAGGGAATAAGATCTGATGCATTATTTATATTAGTAAGTAAGAAGAAACGAGAATAAGATAGAGAAGAATAACTAATTGAAGGTATAATATAGTATTATAATTATATATTTTAGCTTTTAAGTCTGTTGATCTAGAAAACACTGGATATATTTAGAGTGAATATTTTAAAGAATTACTTATGACAATGGGTTATAGATTTACAGAAGATGAGGCTGATGAATACATGAAATTTATTGATCCTAAAAATGAAGGAAAATTCCTATATATAGATATTGTTAAAAAAATACTTAAATGAAATAACATAATATTAATATGATATTTAAAGTCAAGTCTTCTGACATTGAAGGATAACATTAACTTATAGAAGTTATACCTATAATTCTGAGTAAATATAGAATTTTAGTAGCAGTACTTTTTCAATTCATTATTTAGATTATACTATCCTTGATAAGCTGCTTTCTTTTTGCATTATTATTGTAATGGAGCAATAAAATTTATAGATTGTTTCTATTTATCAAGGCTGATGAATAATCATGCACTCATTACTTAGTTATAGATTCAAATAATTAATAGACCATTTGTAAAAGACTTATTATTAACAATACATCTTATTTTATTTATAGGTATAAATCATATTTATCAATTGATTTTTAAAGTATTAACTAAATGATGGTTAATTTCAACCTGTTGATTTTCTTTAATATTAGACATCAGATGCTAAAGGAAGATAATTATAAATGTTGATCCATAATGACTTAAGTCATCAAATAAGATAAGATATTTATGGAAATAGCAAATTAATTGTTCCTATCTAATCTTTACCAAGTTATTTATTTTAGGAATTAACAAGTCCCTTCTATATATTATAATATTTCTCTGTTTTATTATGGATTATTGAAGGTATCATTATTATATCATTTGCTTAGGATTCCTTCTTTTTTCTATCGTCTTAATATCCTTTTCTTTTTTGGCTTGTTTTATTAATTATTTTCTAATGAGAAAATCTCGAATATCACTATAATAATTATCTAATTTCAAATAAAATGTTAAATTAATTAATAATAATATAATCGATGGAAATTAATTACTAGTAGGAGATTAATTCTATATTGAAGACCATCTTCAACTTAATTGTGATTACTTATTAATTCAAGGAGATGTCATGGTTAATGAATCTACCTTGACTGGAGAAGCAATACCTATACCAAAATAAACTATTAAATAATTATAAAAAGATATATATCAATATACCATATTTGGAGGTACTAAAGTAATAAAGATATCTCAGTATCAAAATAATATTGGATTAGTAATTAGAACTGGATATTCTTCAATGAGAGGATAATATTTTAGAAATGTTTTATTTCCTCCACTTCCATCAAGAATATTTTATAAATAAGCATCCAAATTTTTAATTATTTTAGGTCTAATATTACTTTCTATTTACACTATTTTACTTATTGTAAGATTTTAATATATGAATTATTCTATAAAACTCATAATAGTTAGATATCTTGATGCTATTACTTGGATTATTCCACCTGCTTTACCTATTTTTTTTTCATTAAATTAGGCTATATCTTTAATAAAATTACAATATTTAGATATTATAGGATCAAATCCTATAAAAACAGAGGATTCAGGTAAAATTGAAACAATATGCTTTGATAAAACTGGAACACTCTCTACATTAGGATTATAAGCATATGATTATTTTCCACATCAAGATTCTTTATTAGATATCATGGCATGCTGTCATCATTTAACTATTATTAATTAAGAACTAAATGGAGATCCATTAGAATTAGAAATATTTAAATTAACTGATTGGAACATCAATTTTGAAAACTAAAAATACTTTTAAATCTACAAAAATTAAAAATCTTTTTAAGTAATAAAAATATTTGAATTCAATTCGCATCTCTAAAGAATGAGTGTAATTGCTTTAGATGAAAAATAAAATTAATATTACTTATTTGTTAAGGGATCACCTGAAAAAATAATTGAATTATCAAATAAGTAATATGATTATTCTATTTTTTAATATCTTTAAAAAACAACTTATGAAGGTTTAAGAGTTATTGGTTTAGCTTAAAAAGAATTAAGCTTTGATTAAATTGAGCAGGATAGGGTTGTTTTGGAAAATTAATTAAATTTTTGTGGTTTAGTTACTTTAAAAAATAATCTAAAATGTGATACATCTTAAGTTATAGAAGAGTTATAATCATCCAACTTAGATTTAAGAATAATCTCTGGGGATAATCCTTTGACTACAGTGCATTGTGCTTATGAATCAAAATTAATTAAGAATAAATAAAATACTTTAATCTTGGATTATGATAATGAAAAAGAATTACTTCTCTTATAAGACCTTAGTTAATAAGCTTAGAGTAAATCATTAGTAGACCCTAAATTGGGATCTTAATTTAACTTCATAATGACTTAATTAGAATTAATCTTATAAAAAGATTGTAACTTTGCAATAACAGGTAATTTATGGGGATTTCTAATGTAGAATAAGGTAAATGATATTTAATTGAATTAATCAGTTGATTAAACTTAATATAAATAATTAAGATAAATAGAAGAAATAGATATGAAATTGATTGATTGTTTAAATAATTTAATGAGAAAAGTAAAAATATTTACAAGAATGAAACCTTATTAAAAAAAAGAGATTGTTTAGTATTTGTAGAATTAATTAAATAAAAATGTAATGATGGTTGGAGATGGTGCCAATGATTGTGTAATTAATATTTATAATTTAGTCAGCTATTGCTGAAGCATTAGTTGGTGTTTCATTCAATTCAAGTGATGCATCCTACACATCTCCTTTTAGTTCTAAAAAAGATTCAATTGAATGTGTCAAACATATCTTATTATAAGGTAGGGCTACTAAAAGTATTATAATAGAAATATTTTAATATTATATATTAATTAGTGTACTTAAATTCATTGGAACTACTATTTTATAATTCTAAGGCATGAATTTTGGGGATTTTTAATACATTTACATGAACTACTTGTCAAGCATCCCAGTTTTAATCTTTTTAACTTTATCTGTAAAAGAGAATCAATTAATTAATGCTATTCCTAATGATGATATTTTCTCTATTAATAATTAGTTGTAGTTTTATAACATCTCTATTTTAACTTCACTTAGTTGTTTAATTATATTCCTAATTGTTGTTGATTATTCTGAAGCACCATCATTACCTAATCCTATTGAATCTTATTTAAAAGAAGGTCCATTAAATTCAATTATGATGCTAGTAAATTAATTTTACAACATGACCATTTGTATAATTCTCTATTAATCAAGCCCTTTTAAAAGTATATATCATTTTCATCTAGAACCTATTTATTTTAATTATTCATTGATATCATGGATTATTTTATGTTTAATCATAGCAAGCATTGCAACTTTCAACAATTCCACAAGATCTTGGCTTTTAATTGTTGATATAGAAGAGGAAATGTAATTAAATCTTAATCCTTTTAGTTTCGAGCATATAGACATATTAGTGTTTTTTATTATTATCTTTACAAGTGCCTTATGTTATTTCATTTAATAAATTTTAAAATTGAAATTTCCATTAATAAAATCTATTTAAAAATGATTAATTAGAAAGTTTATATAAATAAAAAGTTACAATAAAATAAAATTATAATTTTTTGATGATTTTTTTCGATTATTTCTAATTGTCAGAAAATATATTGATTCAATATGTGTAAATTGCAAGAAAGAAATGAATAATTAAATTTTGTTCCCCTAAATTGGAAATTTATTCTAATTAAATTTGCATATAATTATTTCTTTTTATTTTCCACAAGCAATAATAATAAAATTTTTAAATTTCAAAAATGTTAGTTTCAATATTGTATCTTATTAAATTCAATTAATTATTATTAAACAAAACTATATCAATAAATTAAATATAATTAAACTCAATTTAAATTATAAATATATCTCAACAATTATACATTCTATAGAGAATAATTCTTACTATTTGATTTGATCAATATCACTTTATTATTGTTTTTAATTATTCTCCAACTTTTGATAATTTTATCATCTTTTAAGATTTAACCCCTAAGATAGAATGAAGAAAATCTTTAAATTAAATAATAATTAAATTTAAATGATTTTATAACAATATTAGAAAGATTTGGGTTCTATATTTTATAGAATTTTTAGAACTGTTTTAATCACATAATTATTAATATAAAATATATTAAATATTTGAATGACTAAGGATTATTTTTTGTATAAAAGGAACTCTTGAATAGAAATATATAAAAACAATATATAAATTTATTGTCTCCTTATTATCTTTTAAGAATAATAAAATAAATATAACTATTTGAGAGAAAATAAACAATCAATTTTCAAACTAAATTGAATAGAATAATTTACAAAAATGTGAAAATGTTTTATACAAATTTCTTCAAAATATAATTAAAAAAATATTTATTATTAATAATCATGTAATAAAATGGAGAATAAGAGATTAAAAAAGCAAGAGATAAATTGAAAGAAATAATAAATAAAGTTGAGAGGATTATTAAAAATGGTCAAGGTATTGATTAATTGGATGCTTGTAGTGTTGAACTAGAATAATTACACTATCCTATATACTAAATGTGTCAAAATGCAAAACTAAATTTTGACATTGTATAAAAGGCTCTTGAAGTTAATGATGAAATAAACAAATATAAAGAATAATTATTAATCAAGAAAAAGGAAATAAGCCAAAAAAAAAATCCATAAAGATAAATTAATATAGAAAATTAAATGAGTCTGTCTAATCAAAATGAAGAATTAAGACTTATCAAATTGTAAAATCAAAACTTATAAGCCGAAATTTAAACATTAAAAGCTAATTAAGATAAGTAAAATGTAACTTAAAAAAATTTACAAGAGTAAATGCAAATTGTAATAAATTAAAATTCATTATTACAAAATGAAATGTAATAATTACGAAATTAGTTCATACAGAGTAATAATGTTATTCAAGAAAAAACTTAAAAGATTGAGTAAATGGAAAGCAGTATTAATTAGATTCAAAGAGATCTTCAAAACCTTAATTTAATCAGATTAACTGATTCATAATTATAGAACTCTTAAATAATCTAAATAATTTAAAATTAATTAGGGAATGTTAACAATTAGTTAATAAAGTTGTAAGAAAACTTTAAATCATAAGAGTTTAATTCTTTTTAGCATTCTTAAGATAAAAATTATTGAATTAAATATATATTTAGTTATTAAATCATATTCTAAATATTTAAAAAATCGAATGAAAGCTACTTTAATATATATGAATGTCAAATAATTTATAATGATAAATTCTCACTATACTTTCCTAAAAATAATATGAAATTCAGTCCTTAAATAAATATATAGTTATTTGTAAAAATTTAATAAGAGAAATTTGATAATTATTGATTAATTGAGGTGATATTAAACACACATTGATTATTTTTGGTGTATAAATAGGTTTAATAATTTTTTTTGGAAGATCCATAAATCTAAAGGTTTATATTAGTATGATGAATAGGACAAATATTTTGGTTTTTCTTTTAAAAATTTATTTTAAACTAGGTAATTCTGTTTCAAAAGAAATAGAGATGATTGATTGTATACAATAAAGAAATATGTAGAATAAAAAACTAAATAAAATTTAATGTTCTGTTATGTTATTAATAAATAGAAGATGATTTGTTTATAATATAAAGATATAATCTTGACATTTATATTGAAAAAATGTAATTTAATTTTAAATTGAAGATTTGTTGATAAGCTTATTTTTAATTTTAATAATCTGGAAAAGAGTAGAATTTAAAAATTAAATTTGATTGATAATAATAGAGAAGACTCAAAAATAGTGATGATTAATTTAAAGAATAATAATTAATGTAAATAAATAGTATAGAATTGATGATATATTTGGATGTATTGATTTGTAAATAATGATATAAAAATAAATATAAAAGAGATAAATAATACATAGAAATTTTGAATATACAAATTATAATAATGAATTTTAATAGAGATAAAAAAAATAAGGGTAAAGATGTCTGGGAAGGAAGCAAGTTTAATATTGTTAGATGTAGGAGCATCTATGTATGGAGAATATTAAATGGGAGGAGGAAAGAAGTTAAGTAGATTAGAATTGGCAGTAGATTGTTTAGGATTGATGATTCAATAAAAGATATTTAATTATAAGAATCATGAGGTAGGATTGATATTATTTGGAACAGAAGAGGCACCAGATGGAAAGACATTATATATATAAGATTTATCAATTCCAGATTTAGATTTTTTTAGGAATGTAAGTGAATTACCAAATCATGATGTTGGATTATAAGTAGGGGGAGATATATTTGATGCATTAGATAAGGCAGTTCATGTATTAGATGATCATACTAAGACAAAGAGAATGGAGAAAAAGATATATATATTAACAGCAGGTTGTGGATAAACTGATTATAGTGAGAAATAGATTACTAAATTAATAAAAATGATAGAGAAAGTGGATGTAAAGATAAATTTTATAGCACTTGATTTTATGAATGATTATAATGGTGATATGGATGATCCAGATAAACCTGAAGAATATGAAGCTTTAAATAATAGAATGTTAACTGCATCATATTAATGTTAAGAATAATCTATAAATTCTAGATATGTATTTTTAATGGTTTAAGAATTAAGAAATAATATGAGAATATTTCCAGCAAATGTTGCATTTGAATTATATTCCCAATTTCATACTAGATCATTATAAGCAAGAGCATCATTCAGAGGAGATTTTCAAATTAATGATGAGATTTCAATTTAAGTATTAATTTATAAAAGATGTTTTGAAGAAAGATTACCAACACTTAAAAAACATTCAACACTTGGATAATTTTAAATTGATATAAATAAGAATCACGTAAGAAATGATCTTATTTATTACAATCCAGAAGATCCAAATATGACACCTATAGAAAAAGAGAATATTATAAGAGGATATTAATATGGTAGAAATTTGGTACCAGTAGATTAAATAATGGAAGATAAAATGAAATATCAATGTCCTCGTTAATTTTAATTATTGGGATTTGTAGATAGAACATAAATACCTAGATATTATTATACATCTACTGTAGATATGGTAATCTCAGTAGAAAATTAAAAATAATAAAAAGCATTAGCTGCTCTTGTAATTGCATTAATTGCAACTAGAAAAGTAGCTATAGCTAGATTTGTAGGTCGAGAAAGAACTGCACCTAAATTGATTATGTTATTACCACATAAATCTAAAAATTCATAATGTTTTTGGATGATATCATTACCTACTACAGAAGATATTAGACATTTTCAATTTGCTGCATTAAAAAGATCTACACCTAATTAATAAATGGCTGTTGCTGCTATGATTGATTCTATGGATTTATAAAAAATGCCAACTGAAGATGGATAATTTGAAGAACTTCTTAAAATGAAATATGTTGCTAATCCAACTAGATAATATTTTTAATAAGTTATTATGCATAAAGCTATCACTAGAACTGATATTTTACCTCCTATTTCTCCTCTTATTTTAGAGTATTTACATCCTGAAATTAAGGTTTATGATTATGCTAAAGAAGCACTATCCAAAATTAAAGCTGCATTCAAATTTAAGATAAATGAATTAAAAAAATAAACTGATAAAAAAGTATTCTGGAAATAACTCTTTGATTAATAATCTACAACATAATAAATCTAACCAGATGATGAAGTAGTAGAAATCAATTAAGAAGAAGAAGAAATGGTTAGCATGTTTGCTAAATAAAAATTAGGATTTAATGATGAAATTATCAAAGAAATTGGAACTGTTGATCCTATCTCAGATTTTAAAAAAATGATTACTGAAAAAAGAATAGATCTTGTTGATACTGCCTTATAATAGATTCAAAAGATAATAATTTAATTTGTTGATTAATCTCTTAAAGGAAGTTTCTACCCTAAAGCATTAGAATGTCTTAAAGAAATGAGAAGAGCATGTATATCAGAAGATGAAACAAATGTTTTTAATAAATATCTCCATGCTCTTAAAGATAAATATAGTTAACTTGTATTTTGGGCATAAATAGTTTAATAAGGAATAACATTAATAAGCAATGTAGAAAATCAAAAATCTAATGTTACAGCTGAAGAAGCTTAAGAATTCCTTAATAAAGAAGATATTAGTCATAAACAATTAGTTGATCAATTACAACATGAAGAAGAAGATTTATTAGCTGAAATAGATTGACATAATTATTAATATTCATTTATATTTAACAATTTTATTAAAATATATAATAATAATGTTTAAACTATCTAAATTGTTTTATTCATTCAAACATTCAAGTAGATCAAACATTTAACATAATTTATCATCTTTCAAAAAGAAAAGAAGATAAGAATTACTTTACAATATTGGTTTATATGGTGCAGCATTTGGATGTGCTTTTGGTGCTGTCCCATTTTATAGATTATGGTGTGAGCATTTTGGACTTGAAGGAGATCTAGATAAAAAAGATTATTCAATGAAAGGCAAAAAATGTAATTCCTACCCTCATTTCTAGTGGATGTTTTTAGAAAATATCATATTGAATTTGGAGCAGAAACAGATCCAGAAGCCAATTGGGAATTTCTACCTGTCCAATAAAATGTTACTGTTCATGCTGGAGAAACTGCGTTAGTCTTTTATAGAGCTTATAATAGAAATGATAATGCAGTAGTAGGTTTTTTTATTATATAATTATTTAAGGTTTTGCTACTTACTAAATATTTCCTGAAGATGCTGGACTCTATTTTGCTAAAATTCAATGTTTCTGTTTCAATTAACAATTACTCAATCCAAAAGAAGAACTTCAATTACCTATCTATTTTTACTTTGAACCTGAAATTAATGAAGACCCTCTTCTCAAAAAATGTGAAAATGTATATACAATAATCTTTACTATTTAAGATCAAAGTCATGTATAGATTCTATAAAGCAAAAAATTAAGAATTAGCATAACTTGCTGAAAATGAATATAAACATGTTAAAAAAAATAAAATGATCTTATAAAAATTAAGAGATGCCAAAAAAGAAGGAACTTTAAGTGAAGGTGAACTTAATAAAATTAAAGTAATCTATATATATATTCATTCATTAAAAAATAGAATACTAAATTTACCGATTAAGAAATAGAAGATTTTGATGAATGGGCCTATGATAATCCCCTTGAAGCTGCAGAAGCATAAAAAGAGGAAGAATCAAAAAATTGATGTAATTATATATAATCATTATTGTTGTTTCATCATCATTTATTATCTAAGATTTCGAAATTGATTGATTATTTATAATTTAAAATTAGGAAGTCTACTCAATCCACAACCTTATTTCTACTATATTATATATTTCGGATTGATCTAAGAAGTAGGCATCTAACTATGCACTTCATATGGTACTTCCTAATCTTAATTACTTTAAATCTTATATCCCAAACGAGATTCCTTAGGTGAAGTTATTAAAATCTTTTTCCTCTCTGGAGTATAGGATTAAGCATTCCAACTCCTACAAGTATATTTACTCAAATTTCTATTGCTCTTAATCTCCTCAGGAAATTATAATAAGAACATTGGCTTCGAGAAATGTAATATATTCATCTATTTTTTACTCCCTATTAAATTTTGTGGTTTCCTTCTCTACATCTCTGTTGTCTTAGGTTTACCTTACTTTAACAATTTCAGGTAAGAGTTTGGCTTAATGAAAAAATCTGAATCGTCTTAAACTAACATTTATTTAAAATGAATTATTAAATTAAGGGGAACTTTAACTATCATCTAGAAATCTAAGCATCATAGTTAAATGAAACAACCAATATTACCATCAATGCTTTCTCCTCTAAAATCAATCAAATACCTTTAGGATGCAAATTTTAATGGTTCAAAAAATTAGATAATGAACGCATCAAAATTGACACTCAAGGCAATATATATCCTTGTACTATATTTGATATTGGTTATAAAATTGAAGCTATCGTACAGCCTTTTGAATCAGGCTATGAAGGATAGGCTACCATTGAATTCCAAAAAATTCAAATTTCTACCTCATTAGAGAATAAACTCTCCTAATTATATCATAATAATATGAAGTATCTTTAGAGCTAATTATGTTAGATAACAAATTAATTGTAACGATTAAAATTGGATATTTTCATTAGACTTTTTAGAAAATAGTACAACATAACTAAAAATTTAATATGCAGATCAATGCATTCTTCCTCATTAGAATTAACTTCAAGTTCAATTCAACAATCAAATCATGAAATTTAAAACTAAAGATGACAAAGGTATCAACCAAGTAAATATTTAGATGCGTTTTGTGCATTTTTCATTTCAATGTAATCATTGAAAAGAGTACATTTGAAATTTATAGCTTACAATATAGGGAAATTAAATTAGAAGTAAATCAATTTTTAATCATTGCTCAATTCTCAATTAGTGTAATTAATAAATGAGAAATCAGTTATGGCAATTAAGAAATTTGAGCCAATTCAATCTAATTTAATGATGGCCAGCAGTTAAGACTTAAGAACAAACAATCAAATTTAAATAAACCAATTAAAATAAGAAGTTGTTCAATTATAAAATGAAAAGTAAAAACTTCAGCAATAAATTGATAAGTTAAATAAAGATAATAAAGATTTAGGTAATAAATAGTATATTTATATCGATAGAAATGAATAACAGATCTAATTTTGGATCTAAAGACTAATTAGACAGTATGGATCGATTAATTCAATCATTAAAAAATGAAGTCTATTAATTAAAATAGAGAGAAAATGATTTAATGAATCAGAATGCTAGGTTGACAATGGCTTTGAATGAAAAGAATGATAAATGTGAAAAATCACTATCATAATCTTAATTCTTAGATGATTTGAAGGTTAAACAATATTAAGAGATGCTTTAAGAATGCAATAATGAGAAATTTAAATTATAAGATGAGCTCAATAAATATTAAAAGTTTGGTATATCTTCAAGAACAAGTTAAAATAATGATTAAGAGAGGGAAAAGTTGTTATTGATTAATTAAAAATTGATGTAAGAAATAGCTACATCTACAAATAAAATAAAGGAATTATAATTAGAATTAGAAATGATGAAAAATATGAGTAGAATAAGCATGTCTATGTCAATGATGGAGGATCCTGTTATGAAAACTAAAATTGAGTAATTAGAATAGGAGAATTAATATTTATAAAAGAAAATATCAATATTAGAAGAAGAGTTATCTAAGAAAAAATAGCCAAAATTATAAAAATAACAACCAGATAAAGATTTGCAAATATAAAAATTAACTGAGGCTAATAAACGTTATTTAGAAGAAAATTTAAAACTATTTGAAGAAATCAGATAATTAAGAGAGAAGTTTGATTATTCATCTGTTTTAAATGCATCAATGAAAGATTCATAAATTCAAGAAAATGTTGTAAATAATTAATTGGAATAATAAATTGAAAGAATGTAATAGATACATAATTTGGAAATTTAAAAAATGAAAAAGAAAATAGAAAAATTAACTACTGAATTATAAGATGCCAATCAAAATAAAAAATAATTTGATTAATTAATTAAATAAAATAAGAGATTAGTTGAAGAGAATACACATTTGGCTGAACAAATAAAAAATTTAGCAGATATAAATTCATCTAAATCTTTTTCTGAAAATTTGTTTAATTCTAAAATATTTAATAATGATTAATATAAAGAATTAGAATAATAGTTGAGTATTTTAAAAAGAAAGAATGAAGAAATTCAATCTAAATTAGAATTTCAGATGTAAAGAGATGCTTAATAATTGGATAAAATAAAATTGTAAGAGTAAGAAATTATAAAATATAAAAATTAAATTCGAGATATTGAATATAATTATTAAGATAATAATGAAATAAAACTCCTTAAAAATTAAATTGATGATTATTAAAAGACCAAAGATAATTTGATGAGAGAAAATATCCAATTAAGAGATGATTATTAAGCATTATTATAAGATAAGGAATACTTAAATGGAAAAATTAAATAATTGGAAAATTCTATTTTTGAATTAAAGTAAAAATAGTTGTAATTACAGGAAGAGAATCGTACTCTTAAATTGTTTCCTTAAAGTGCTGAAAGATAATTTAGCATTCAAATATAACAATTATAATCATAAAATAAAAATTTAACTGAAGAAATAGTAAGATTACAAACACAACATAATGTATTTAAAGATTTGAATCAAAGTAATCTATCTATTAGTGAAAGTGTGTTAGGATCAAAAGTCTATGAAGCAAAAGAGTATAAATTATTAGAAAATTAGAAAGAACTTCTTGTAAATGAAAATCAATAATTAAAATTAGAAATTAGATAAGAGCAATAGAAAGGTGAAGATTAAATTAAGTTTTAAGAGTAAATTTAATCTTTATAAAAAGAGAAAGATTTTTTAAATTAATAATTGATATCAAATTAAGAATAGCATTCAAGATAATTAATATTATTATAAAATGAAATAAATAAGTTAAATTAATAAATATAAAATATTTCATTAAATGAAAGTAGAAATAAGATTACTTTTAAAGATAATAAATTTGATGATCATATTTCTTAAAAATAATAAGAAATTTTTAAATTAGAAAATGAAAATAGACAGTTAAATTAATAGATTTAAAAGATTTAATAATAATATGATACAGAAGTTAGAAGATTTTAAACTTAGTTATCTGATCTTTAACTTGAAAATAGTAAATTAACAAGAGAAACTGTTTTTTCTAAATAGGTTTCTGAGTAAGTGATAATGAATTCGTCTGAAAAAAAATTAAATTAAAATTAGGAAAATGAAATTACTTAATTGAAAAATTAATTAGCAGAAAAAACTCATTAATTAAAAGTTATCTAAAACAACAGTCAAAATAATATGGAAGATTTATAATAAGTTATTACTAAATTAGGATTAGAAAATAAAAATATTAATGAAGTTCATAATTCAATAAAATCTCGGTTTGAAACATAAATAAATAAATTAGTCGATTAGTTAAAAGATAAAGATCTCCAAATTAGTAGATTATCTGAAGATATAAGAAAAAAGGATTTAATATATTAATAGAAAGAGGAAGATTTGTTTATGAAATCTAATTAAGTGGAATAATTAATTTAATAGAATAAAAAACTTGCTTTATAATTGAATAATTTAAATTTTGAATTATAAGAATTAAAAATGGCTACCATGTCTCATTCATTTTCTTAATCTCATATTGATGTGAAAGAAAATGAAAATCAAGAATTATAAATTGTAATACAAACATTAAGAAATTAGATTTAAAATCTTGAACATTCATAATAATAACTATTATATTCATAATAATAAACAATTTAGTAACAAGAAAATTCTAAATTGATTAAATTGGAAGATGAAGTTGTTTATTATTAAAAAGAAATGTAATTAATTAAATCTAAATTATAAATCACTATGGAAGATGCTGAATTTTATAAAAGAGAATTTATATTAAGTTAATAATAAGTAGAAAAAATGAAAAAAGAACAAGTTTAGAAATAAAATGAAAAACTATCAGTTTTAGAAAATGAATTAGTTTAAATTAAAGAAACAAAATAAGAATTGATTTAAGAAAATTCTGAATTATCTGATATTATTTTAAAATAACAAAAATAAATGGATGATTTATAATTAGATTTAGATGATTAAATTTAGAGCAATAAAACAATTACAAAATTGAAAATTTAATTGTAAGTTGAATTCGATAGACTTTAAAGAGAATATTAATTATTAAATGCTAAAATGCAAGATTTTTCTAATCTCTAATAAAATGGAAAAGATAAAGAATTCAATGAATCTTTAAGAAAATTGTAATTAATTGAATAAGAAAAAACTAAATTAAATATACAATGTGAATAATATCAAAAACTTGTTGAAAATTTAAAAAGCAATTATGAAATATTAGAGAAGAAAAAAGATGAGTTCGAAATTAAATTACATACTAGTGAATAATATAAATAAGAATTATAAATATTACTTAAAGAAAAAGAGCAATAAATAAAATAGTCTTAATAGGACAATTAGTATTTGAGTAAGGAATTTGATAATGAGTAGTAAAAAAATATAAGTTAAAAAAAGAAGATTACAGAACTAACAGTATAAATTTCAAATAAAGAAAATGAAATATAGTAATTGAATATCAAAGTTAAAAATCTTGAAGATTAAATTTAGAAAAAAGATCAATAAATAAATATTTTGAATAATTAAATAAGTTAATTAAATTTGTAAAACAATAAATATTAAAATGAAATTATTCCTAATTTAAATTAATAATTGAATAAAGAATTTTTAGAGAAAAATAAGTTACATCAATAATTTGAAGATTTACAAGAATAATTTGCTTAAATGGAATTATAGATTTTAAGTATAAGTAGAGAAAAATCACCAATTAGATCAAAGAATAATTCATAGTGCAAACCTTTTGATTCAGAATTAAATGATAAAATAGTATAGTAAGAATAAATTATAAATTAAAATAATCAAATGATAGAGAAGTGTCAAGAATAAATAAAAATATTGACATAATAAAATAATGGATTATTACAGCAAATTAACAAATTAAATGATGATTTAAAAGAATTATAGGACAAATCATTTTCTTTAGACAGAAGTTCAGAGACATATCTTATAAATAAAAGTTTCAATTCAAAATATAATACAGAGAATGACTTAATTTTATAACATCATTATTAATCTTAAGATTTATATGAAAGTGATAGAAAAAGATAATCATAATATTAATAATTTGAACAGACTTTATAGGAAAGTGTTTAAGAAAATAAAAGGTTAAAATAAGAAATAAATTAATTAAAATAAGTAATTTAAAAATAAAAAGAAGAATATGAAGAGTAAATTTAATAAATATCTAACTCAGATTATTTTTAAATAAATCAATTAAATACAAAATTAGAGAGGATGATTTAATAGGATGAAAGAACTTGTACAGTTCCATTTTAAAATCAATCTTAAAGAAATGAATACTAATAATAAATTGAGAAATTAGAAGAAGAGCTAATGATGAAACAAGGTTTAGAATAATAAAATTAAAGATTAAATAATGAGATAAGATTATAAATAACAAAAAATATAGATTTGTAATAGCAGATGGAAGAATTATAAGAATAAAATTAGTAATTTAAAAAGCAAATTTAAGAATAAGATGAAATAATAAAGAATTTAAAAATGATAAAATAATTAAGCAAAGATTCACTAGAGAATTAAAATGAGAAAGAAATTAATTAGCGTATATAATAATATTAAGATGAGATTTTTTTGCTCAAGGAGTAAAATTAAAAATATGAATAATAAATATTAGAAAATTAAAGTAAGATTGAAAGTCTTGAAAATGAGATTCTAAGAAAATCATAATAAATATCTATAAAAGAAAGTTAAGTAAATTAGAATAATAGAAAAAACAAGAAGTTAGAAGAATAGATATAAATGTTATAGGATTAATTAAAAGGAGATGGCAATTAGTTAACATAAAATAAAGAAGAATTCATAATTTAGTTATAAAATGAATTAGAATAAAATAGAGTTGAAATTTTAGAATAGCAAAAATTAAGTAAATCTTAAATTAAATATAGTAAAATAATTAGAAGAATAGGTTGATAGATTAACAAAAAGTAATTCAGCTTTAATGGAAGAGAATTGTAGACTTAATGATTAAGTGAAAGAGAATTTAAATGTAAGTTACTTTAGTAATGATTCACAAAATCAATGAAATAAATAACTAATTAAACTTTATATAAAAGGTATAATATTAATCTGACTGAAACAATAACAAATAAAAAAATCAATCATCATCTTTTTAAATTTGATTTCTTAATTTCTTTTATTCATTTGATTGAACCCATTCTTTTTTAGGTTTTCTCATAATTTCTGTTCTATGTTGAATAAGATTTTAAGCTCTTTAGGCTAGAATTTCTGTTTTTTAAATTTCTTTTTCAAAAACTTCTTCTTTAATAATCTTTTTAATTTTTGATTCTAATGATTTAATATCTGATTTGATTTGATTGATTGAATCTAGATTAAATTTCAATTAAAATAATTTTTATTTGGACTCTTTAATCATTTATTTAAATTTATTAACTTCTTTTTATAAACATAATGTAACAGAGACACCTTAATTTCCAATTCTGGCAGTTCTACCAACTCTATGAATATATCTAGAAGTTTCATATGGAATTTCATAATTAATCACAGCCTTTACATTAGCAATATCTAAACCTCTAGCAGCAAGATCGGTAGCTAATAAAAATTTATACTTTGATTCCTAAAATAAATTATATTTATTACTTTAAAATCTTCATAAGCTTAAATTCTTTATTATTAAGTTAAATTTCCATGTAATTCACAACTACTTAAATTTAATAAACCTAAAATAATAGATAATCTATGACAATCGTGTTTAGTTCTAACAAATATAATAGTTTTATCTGTAAACTTTTTCTACAATAAAGCAATAAGTCTAATAAAATAAAATAATATTATACGTAGCTTCTCTATCTTTTTCATCATCAGAATTAATTCGAAGTATATATTATTTTAAACCATATGCTAATCCTCCAACAAAATCTACACTAACTTTAACTGGTTTATGTAAAGCTAATAAAGAAAGTTATTTAACTGTGGCTTTTAGAGTTGCACTAATTAAAACAGTTTATCTATCTCTAGGCGTTTATTATAGAATTTCTTTAATTTCTGCTTCAAATCCCATTTCCATTAATCTATCAGCTTCATCCAAAACAAGTACTTCAATACTATAATTTGAATAATATAAAATACCTCGATAAATCAATACTAAATGAATTTTTTAATATATCCACAATTCTTCCTGGAGTAGCAATAATAATATCTGGATATCTTCTCAATTCTGCTTCTTATTATTATATAGGAACTGCTCCAATTACAAGAGCAGCTGTACAATTTGAAAATTGATTCAACTTCTAAAACATTTCAAAACATTATAATGCTAATTCTCTCGTTGGCAATACAATTAGAGCTTTCGAATATTTTTAACTTTTAGTATTTCCAAATCTTTCCATTAAAGGTAATAAAAATGCTGCAGTCTTTCCAGATCCTGTACAAGAACTTGCTAAAACATCTTTTCCAGCTAAAACTAAAGGAATTATTTAGGCTTAAATTTATGTTGGATATTTATATCCTTATTCATAACAAGCTTTAACCAATGCTTTATTTAATTTCAATTATTAAAAATCAGTATTGATTGCAAAAATTTTAGGATCATATTGAACATTTTCCTATTAATCTTCTTTTTCTATCTTTTATATTAATTATTTTTATTTTTTTTATGTCTTTTCATTTTATTTGATTGATTTAGCTGATTTTTTAATTAGATTCACTGTTTATTCTTAAACTCTTTTTTTTAATCTTTCAGCAGGATTTAAGAGATCTGCATAGAAATCAAAATCTTTATGTCCTTATATTAGATCTTCAGAATCTGATTGTATTTCTGAACTACTCATTTTTATATTTTTAATTAATGGTAAAGTTAATTATTTGAAATTCAAGTGTGTTTATATAAATTTAAATTTAAAATGAGCAACGTAAAAGGTTTAGAATAATAAACAAAATCTAAATTCCATGAACAACATGTTGAAAATGTATTAGTAGGTTTGAGATTAAGACCTACAGAATCTAGTGATAAAATATGTAATATTGTAAATGAAAAATCAGTAATAGTTAAAAAATCAAATGAGCGCTTTTCATTTGATAATGTATAACTATTCAATTAATAATAGGTATTTGATGAATCTGCATCATCAAAAGATATCTTTACAAAAATGGTTCAACCAATTGTGTAAAAATGTCTTTTAGGATATAATGGCTCCATTTGTGCATATGGATAAACAAGTTCTGGAAAAACATATACTATGAAAGGTAGTAATAAAGAACCAGGACTTATTTAATTATCAATTGATTATCTACTCTAATCAATCAATAAAGTTTTTAATTAATCATAATTATAGATTACTGATACATATTGCAATTTAAAAATATCATATATAGAAATCTATAATGAAAATATTTATGATCTCTTAATTAAAGATCTATAAGAAATGAAACCAAACACATCTAATGAATACAAATGGGAAACAATCAATTCTTTAAATTAATTTGAAGAAATTTTGTATCAAAATTAATTTATTTTTTAAGTAAATTGGGTGAAGAATAAAGACATTTTGGAGAAACTAAAATGAATGATAACTCTTCTAGATCTCATGTTATCTTATAAATTTCTATTGAAACAAGATAGAAATGTCCTCCATTTATAATACGTAACTCTCAACTTCATTTGGTTGACTTAGCTGGATCTGAAGGATTATCTAAAACTTAAGCTGAAGGTTTAAGAAGAAAAGAAGGATTCTTAATTAATAAAAGTTTATTGGCACTTTAAAATGTTGTTTCTAAACTTAAAGAAAATAAGAAGGATTAATTTGTTAATTTTAGAGATTCTAAACTTACTAAAATACTTAAACCTAGTTTAAACGGTAATTCTTTAACTGTTATGCTATTAACTATTAGTTAAAATAATGAAAATTACTTAGAATCTATTAATACTATGAGATTTGGTATGTCTGCTGGTGCATTAAAAAATACTGTTAATATAAATGAAATTTAAGAATGTAATAATTTTTAAAGTGAAGCATACAATGAAATGATTGAATAGGTTGAAAACTATCAATCATAATTATAAGAAGTATAAACATAATTGGAATTATATAAAAATTAAAGTTTAGAGGAATAAAATACTATCAAATAAATTAAAGAATTAGTTATGGAAAAGAATATTTTAATAGAAGATTAATTAAAAACTATTACTGAATTAAATATTGAAAAATAACGTCTCTAAGATTAAATTAACTAATTATAAAGATGCAATTAAGAATTAATTACTACATCAAATGAAAATTCTAATTATTTGAATTATTTTAGAAATATTGTTGAAACAAAAGGTGTCTTAAACCCAAAGCTTATGGTTGAATGTATAACTTAAACAGATAGTTGTGAAGCTGATTAATAAATTAAAGTATTAGAATAAGAAAATATTTCTCTAAAATAATAGATTGGAGAAATGAAGAATAAATTCTAATATGAAATCTAAGATGTTAAAGATATGGTGTCTGGAATTAAAAAAAATAAAGAATTTACACCTGCAAAAAAATTAAAATTCTAATCAAATAAAGATTTGGATATTTAGAATGAAAACCAAAAAGAAACAAAAACATGGTTATAGAAAAGTCTTTAAAAAACTAATTAATATTTAGAAACGCTGACTCTCTTAAGTAATATTATATTAATATAAATAGCTACTCTTTAAACTTAATTAATCGAATAAACTAAATAGAATATGATTTTACGTAATTTCTTAGATAAGAAAGAACAAGAATATACTGAATTGGAGAGAGCTAATTTTGTACTTCACAAATCAATTTTTGAATTATAAGAAAAGTTAAGTGAAGTTTCGAATGATGATAAAAAAGAGAAGTATAAAAAGATTAATATTAATTTAGTGTATGGAGAATGAATTCAGAAAAATCAAATAAATAAGAATCTTTAATAAAAAAACGTTAGAGATTATATTAGAGTCCAACTAAGGATGAACTTAAAAGGAATTTATTTAGATAAGAATAAAGAAATTAGATATATGAGAAAGAATTAAATAAGTATATGAAAAATTTGGATTAAAGTAATATGTATATAATATTTCTTAGTATCAAAATAAAAACAAGAACTGTAATAGTTTTCTCATCATTTATATATGGCTTGCATTGAAAACAACATTTAAATATGAAATATTTTGATTTTATTTTTTATATTTTAATTCATTTAGTTATTATTGGTAACTTAATTTTTTAGTTTTTACTATAATTAGTTTATTCTGCAGTATTGAGATCTAATGACATAATTTTAAGAGCCATAGATTTCTCATAATTATCTTAAACTTAATTTGGATTTGGTTTAGTAAGTAAATGGTTTAGAGTACTTTTAGACCATTTCTCTTCTTAAGTAGTCCTCCAATGTTGAGATGTAGCCATATCTGACTTACGCATCTACAAACAATGAGTGAGTTTATTACTTTTAATTCGTAATCAGTCTGATTCAATTTATTAATAAATGATTATTCATATTTATATTTAAGATCTTTGTTTAGCACATTGATTTTAATAAACCCAAAATCAATATGCAAATCATGTCCTAATCTAGTTAAATCTTAAATAGCTTTAATTAAAGAATAGTGAATAGATTATACAACATCTTTTCCTAAATAACTATATAATGAAGACAACTATTATTACCATGATGCAGCAATCGGTCCTGAATTACAAAAATTCATTCCAAATCCCTTTTAATATACTGAATGTTGACTCTAAGGCTTACTAACCTCTTCTTTTCCAGGATATCTCTATAAAAAGTATTTGAATTGATTATCTGGAATAAAACATGGTCTAAATTATAAGGCAAAAATACCTAATTGTGTGCACATGTTTACGATCTGCTCTTTAGATGTCTAAATCTTCAGTCATTTTAAAGCCTGAATGCTATAATGGTTTAACATAATCTGAAATAATTTCGATTGTAAATGCTCCAAATTCTTTTAGATTAACACCCTTTTAAAGTATATAATTAATATTTACATTTCCATTGAGCATTTTCTCTTTAATATATTCAGCAGTAGCCTTAATAACAATATGAAACTAAAAAAGTAAAGATTGAAAATTACTTATGCTTTTGGTTCTAATGGTTTATATGATGGAACAGTTCTTGGTTAAGAATCCTAGTGTTTTCCAGGATAATTATTTTGATGTTTCAGAATCCTAAGAACGTATATTAGAGATAAAGAGTTTACCAATTATAAATATCATCTAAATTCATGTTAAAAAACAATTAATATTATTTTTTAATAATGAATAATAGGATAAGTACTTAAAGTGAATGTATGACTTTAAATGTAAAGTTTAGTAAATTAGTTGAACTTATATATATAATTTAATAATTATTTATAATGCTTGAAAGCAAATCAGATTTAATTGTAGAAAGTTGTTTAAAACATCCAATACCTGATGGTCTAGATTAATTTAAGTTTAAGATAGAAGAATGGTTATACAAATAGAAACAAAATAAAGCATTATTCATTTGTGAAGAAGATGGAAATGACATTTAATGTTTGATTTCCTATTGGATGAAAGGTCTTAATGTAAAAATATTAAATACATTCAAATAGAAAGATATAATCATTCCTTATTTTGTAGAACATGAGAATTAGAATTACTAATATGCTATTTTTTATGTTTTATCTAAATTGAAGGTAATAATAATAATCATAATTAAAGACAATATTCAATATTTCTTAAAAAGTAGAAATTGAAGGTGAAAAATTGAAATAGTTCTTTCAATATTGGTTAGAATTTTATAGTCGAGAATTATAAAATCAAGTATTCAGTGATACAAAATGTGTTTATAAAAGAGTATAATTCAAAAATATCTAAATTAGTTAATATTGATATTTTAAGGAATTGATAAATTCCGTGATTAAAATGGTGAAGTTAGAGCATCCTATTGGTTGCCTCGAATTCTACCTGAAAATGTTAAAGTACTTTTTTAATTCAAATTTTAAAAGTTAATTGTTACAGGGAGAACTGATTCAAAAGCTTATGAATAGTATTGTAGTTAAGGAGGAACTATCATTTAAATGTAAAAGCATAATTTACATAATAAAATAGAGATTAAACCAAAGAAGAATTTCTTGACAGACTATTAATTTAGGATCGTCTTTATGTATTTTATATATTGTTTATAAATCAGAAAGTATATCGTAAAATACCATAAAATTTGGCAGATTAAGCTTATTTTTGTAAGTGTTTTGAACTCATTCTAACTAATAAAAATGAAGATTATTAAGATGTAATCAAAGAATCAATTTCATAAATAGAAAGTATTAATTATATTTTCAACTTTAGATATCAAAACTGATGTTGATTTTTTTACTATATTGATAAAATCATTTTTGAAATATTTTCCAGAAAATCATTATATATCAATATTAACAGTACTTACATTTGTTTTTAAAGGAATTTCATTGGATGAAATTGTTTATATTTGTGGTTGTGAAAAAGAACATGTATTCAATATTCATGAATTCTTTAAAATATTTTTAATGGAAAAATCTTAAATTTATTACATTTAAAGCATATCATTTAAAAATGCTTTGATTTAATACTTACCATCAAATAAATAATTGTATCATTAATTCATTACAATAATGGAACATTCTTAAAACAATATAAGAAAATTAGAAGAATTAATTTATCAATATACAAGAACAAAAAGATATTTTAAATTAAAAGAGGTTCTTATAAATGTTGAGAATTTTCTAATGATGTGTAGTCCAAATCATAAATTTGAATTATGTCATTTATGGGAAACTTTGGAACAAAATGGATATGATTTAGTAATGGAATACAATAAAGCAATTGAAAATTTTCAAGCACTTTACAAACCAACAAATGAAGGTTTATTTTATATAATGTTATAAATTTGTAGATTTTTAAGAGAATTCAGTAATTTTGAAAAGTATTATATTTTATTATTAAGTGATCATACTCCACCTTATAAACATCCAGAGTTAAGAGGATAATCTATTGAATTTGATGAAATTGGTTTATACAATGAATTAAAATAACTTTAAATGATAGCAAAAAAGAAAACAAAATAAATGAACGAAGAGTATTTTCCTTAATAATAAGGAAATATTGAATCTTTGAATATGGATATCAAAGCCAATAGAGATTTCTTTATTAATTATTATATAAATCAATTTGATTAAAATTTAGTTTAGGAATACATAAATACCAAATAAGAACATATATTGGATAAAATAATTACCAATACAAGGAATCAATAAAATTATTATTATAAAAGATGGATTTGGGTATAATTTCCTTGGTTAGCATTGACTTAAAAAAATAATTATTCAAAATTAATGGATTATTATAATACAAATAATATACCTATGAGTGAAGAATTATAAATCAATTAAAAAGCTATAAAATTGGCTTTAATTGCCAAATAAACCAAATAAATGAAAGATCATAATTGTAATTGCATTTTTATTTACCTTTTTCAGCATCTAAACTACCTTCTATTAATTCCAGTATCCGAATGAGATAATTTAGTCCTTTAGATTCAACTAGAAATCTAAATATTTTAAAAACTAGAGCTGATTCTGAACACAATAAAACAGAAAGAAGTTTTAAGAAAATATCATTGCCTAGTTTATAAAAAATTTAATTTTAAAAAAAATTAGATTAAATTATGTATCAAAAGTAACTTTATTATTGACTAACATTAGTTAGTTGTTAAAAAATAGACTAAAAGATTATACAACTATTAGATAGAATATGTATCCTGATGAAGTCAATGGTGAGACATAGAAAACTTTAGAAAACAATAAATGTCTTTAAGAAGATTTAAAAAAATAATAAGAAAATTTATCAATTGTATAATTAGAAATGAAAAGAATGAATATAGTCTGGAAATTGTGTTTGTAGAATTAGGATTATAATGAAGATAGAGCCTAATAATTAGTTAAACATTCAAAGAATTTAGATAAATTAATAGCTGAATAAATTACAATTATTAAGGAATCTTCGGAAAAAGTTTAATCTATTAAATAAAAATCCAAAATAGAAACCAAAAAGGTTTAATAAGAAAAAAAATAGATTTAACAATAATTAGAAGCATCCAGGAGGTTAACCTATTTCTAAAATATACCACCTTCTCCAGGTATGATTTCAAATATAGAAAATTCTTATTTTTTAGATACAAATAAGAAACATTAAAATTAGTAGTAAAATATTGCCATTCATTCTAATAATGAAGTTAACAATAGTGGAAACGAAATCAAGATTAAGTTTGTTCGATTGAAATCAGAGAAAATGGAAGAGAATATATTAAAAGGAGTGAATTTTGATTCTCATACCTAAGATCTAGTTAACCAACTAACAGATTTAGGAATAGAGAATCCTTATCAGAATTAGAAGTGGATGGAATTCTGTGATAAAATTTAAAAAAACTATGAATTACAATTAGAAATCCAAAATAGATAATAAAGATTACATGAATTAAAAAATATGAAGGCAGAATTATAGATAAATAAAAAGGTATATATTTAATAACCAAAGATCTTATCAAGATAAATTGTTTCTAAAAATTCCTTTTAAGTGTATCAACATTATTCAAGTTTTTAAAGAGATGATGTAATAAGATCAAATGATTTTAAAATGATTTAATTGAAAGAACTGAAATAACATTAAGCAGTAATTAAATTTTATAATAATAATCTATATAATTTATTGAATACTACTTAGAAATTAACAAGTAATAATATACATCATATGGGTAATATATTGTGTAAAATGACATGATGTGAATATATTAATATATATATATATAAAATACTTTAATAATCATAACCAACTATCAAATGAATATTATTTTAATTATTTTTTTTAAAGTTCTTATGTACTGAACTATTAAATAAGATTAGAAGCTAATCCTAATCCTTTAATTTGTGAAGTAGTTGAAACTTTTGTAGGTAATGAAAATCCATCATCATCTAACCATCTTTCTTTTTCTTTATCCTACAATTTTTACTCCTTTTCAACTTCCTTTTCTTATAACATGATTTTCATCATATCTCTAAAAGGGTTTTTAATAACTTTTATTTCTTTTAATCTAATTGTAACTTCAGGTCTTTACCACATATTAGTAGGTAATTTATTAATCTGATATAATGATTAATATCCTCCTACTACTTCTCCAAATACAGCATATTTACCATCATACTTTTTACATTCAGCTAAAGTTATAAAACTAATTATGTTTATATAAATAACATACAAATGTGATGTTTAATGATTTGCTCCAAGATTTCCCATAGAAACTATTCCAGCTTTACTATGAGATAATAAATTATTTATCTCTATTCTAAATGGTTTTCCAAATATAGATTCTCCACCATATCCTGTTGCAGTTGGATCTCCACCTTCTAATAATTCATTTTCAATTAATTTATGAAATTTTGTTTAATTATAATAACCTTTTTCACATAATTCTAAAAAGTTTTCACATGTCATAGGGACTAAATCACAATGTAACTCAAAATTAATATTTCCATAATTTGTAATTAATTATACATATCCTTTTTATCCTGCTTTTCTTATTCTTTCATATAATAACTTTCTAATCTCATCTTCGTTCATATTTCTATATTAAACTTATCCTAAAGGTTTAGTTTTTAATGTCATTTATGTACTAGTAACACTAACAGAATCATGTTCAGTTGCATATCTTTCAGATACAAAATCACCTGATTTTGAAGAGAGTTCTAAAAATTCTTTTACGCTTAATTAATTTGATTCCATTTATTCTTTAACTTTTTTTTTGATTTATTCAATCTCTTCAAAAGTTTACTTCTCTCTTTCTTTTTATTCTTTTTATCTATGTACATTTTATTCTTATGCCATTTCCATAATTCTTTTTCCACTATCATTTAAATTTACGTATACATCATCTTCTGTTTATTAATCTAATTTCAGATTGTTTTTTAAGAAATCAAAATTCTTTATTGTTCTTGATTCTATATTTTTAGGATCCTACAATACAATAATATCTTTATAATTAAAAACTTCACCACTTATCAGATCCTTCCAAAATTTAGGTTTACGATTTAATTCCTCTATTGTATCAGATGTATAAACATTCCCACTTACTTTTATAGCAACCAATTTAGTATGATCTGTAAATACCTTAAAACTTATAGGATCATGATATTCTCCTTTATCATTTTTATGAAATTTTAACTAAATCAAATCAACATTCTTAAGTGGCTATCCATCTATTGGATTTCTTTTGTATTTTCTAATAAATGGAACAATATTAACAATATCAAATACATGACCTTCACTAGTACAAACAGGATTTTTAAATGGTTCAAGTGATAGTGAACAATGATCAAATGGTAATCTAGTTAAAGGAGTTGCTTTATTCTCTTTCTTACCACCTCTTTCTAACATATGTTCGCTATATGTCACATATAATTTATCTTTAGAATGACGATGTTTGCTCATTTATATTAATTTATTTAAAAATTCCTATATTTTATCATTAATTTATTTCTTTTTGCAACATCCACCCTACAGACCTAATTATATTACTATTATTATGTTATTAAAAATATAAATTTATTGTATCTCTTTCAATATTATTACAAAATGTAATTCAAATTTCATTTTTACTTTCATTTACTAAATTTAAATAATTTATGTGTTTTTTCAAAATAATTGTTAAAAATAATAAAAACATAAAATTTTATTCAACAAAATAGAGATATTTTAAATCATTTATAAATGACTTCATTATTATTGAACCTAAATACAATTTAAAATAGAAATAATATTTTTAACTATTTAAAATGAATATTAGAATAAATTGGGCATCAATATTTACAAAATTATTTTGAAAATGAAATATTAATTTTAAGATTAGATCTAATAAATATTATATAAATAGAAGTTCTATAAAGGAATATTATTTATTCATTTATTAAATCCTAATGTAAAATATGATTAATTTAGTTTTGAGTGTTAAATCTATTAAATCTCTTTAAGAAAATTGATTTTATTAAAAGAATTAAAATTATCATTTAAATTCAGAATAAATATAAAAAAATCTTTGTTTGATGTAATTCACTTCGAATGAAATATAGAGTTTAAATTAATAAAAATTATTCTAAACTCTTTCTATTAATTCAAGATTAAAATTAGCAGACAATAACAATTAAATTAAATCATAGGAATTTAAAACATCTATTTTATATTAATATATATTCAATGTGGTTAAGTCCATTCAATTTTATTAATATCTATTCCATCC
This sequence comes from Paramecium sonneborni, assembly GCA_905182985.1. NCBI lineage: Eukaryota > Ciliophora > Oligohymenophorea > Peniculida > Parameciidae > Paramecium > Paramecium sonneborni. The sequence continues at coordinate 312,652 of CAJJDN010000110.1, read as the reverse complement.
TAATGCATTTCCCATAAAGGAGACATTTCCCTCAATTTCTTAACAGCTGAACTCAATTAATCAAGTAAAAAATCAATTTCTTTTTCTGTAGTAAATCGACTTAATATTTAATTAATATACATACCCAATACCAATTCTTAAACTAGTATGAGCCATATCTTCTTAAACTCCCAAAGCTCTTAAAACATAAGAAGGTTCTAAAGAGGCAGATGTACAAGCAGATCCAGATGATACAGCAACTTATTTTATAGCCATTATTAAAGATTCCCCTTCAACAAATGCAAATGAAACATTTAAATTTCCTTTGTAACGATGTTCTAATGATCCATTTATTTATATTTAAGGAATCTTCTCTTTTATTCCAGTTATAAGTTTGTTGTATAATTTATCAACATGTTACATATCATATGGTAATTCTGTTAATGCAATTTCTGCAGCTTTACCAAATCCTACACATAAATGGGGTGCTAAAGTTCCACTTCTTAAACCTCTTTCTTAACCTCCTCCATGAATTATTTATTATAATCTAACTCTTGGTTTTCTTCTAACATATAATGCTCCAATTCCTTTTGGTCCATAAAGCTTATGAGCTGAAATACTACCTAAATCTATATCTAGATCTTAAACATCAACAGGAATCTTTGCTATTGCTTATGCCATATCTGAATGAACATACACTCCACGTTCATGACATATTCTACTTACTTCTTTCAAGTTTTAAATTACTCCAATTTCATTATTTACAAGCATTACACTCACACATAATGTATTGGATTTAATTGATTCTTATAATTGTTTCAAACAAATCAAACCATTCGAATCAACTGGTAAATATGTTACTTCTACTCCTTTATCCTCTAGATATCTACAAGTATCTAAAACACATTTATGCTCAGTTTGAGAGGTAATTATATGATTCTTCTATTTTCCATAAAATCCATATAAACCCTTTAATGCAGCATTATTACTTTCTGTTGCTCCTGAAGTAAAAATGATGCTTTAAGGTTAAGTATTGATTAAATTTGCTATCTATTTGATAAATGAGAAATATTACTTAAGATCTTGCTTTTTCCACTGCCTTTTCAGTTTCCCATCCAAATGAATGTGTTTTACTATGAGGATTACCATATTGATTAGTTAGATATGGTAACATAGCATCCAAAACTCTGTAATCTGTGGGAGTTGTTGCTTAAAAATCAAGATAAGTGGCTCTTGAAAATCTATATATAATTTTTCTCATTTATTTATATATGCAGATTTATCATCATGTAATAAACAATTTAGATTACTATTATTTTGGAGTGCTATACAAATATTTCATTTCAGACGTATTTGTAATTGGAACTTTATCTTATTCCAATTTGATAAGAAGATCTCTTTTTTGTCTTTCCATATCTTCAATAACTTTCAATCTTCTCTTTTGGATATCCAATTTATTTAAACTAGTGTAAGATTATTATTATTATAGTACATCTAATCTTATAATCGTTAATCTCTCTATGTTATTTTTAATTCCAAAGATGAAAAATATGATTGTTTTAATTAATCAGCCTTTTGAACTTAATTCTACTGAGTTTACCATTTTTAATTTAATTTCTATAATTTTAATTATAATTGTAATTGATTATGTTATTACACTTATTAAAAGGTTTTTTCTTTTTCGAATTATTTATTCATAATGTTGATAGATTTATTTCTATAGATATTCTCTGATTTTGCTCTTGCCATATTTCTCTTTTAATTGATTTCTTATTCCTATAGATAATTCATTTATAATTGTTATAATCTCTTTTTTTCGATTTGATTGATTTTATCTTAAAAATAATTCATTTTATTTTGTAAATTTGCTAATTTATTTTAGTATATCTAAGAATATCTATTTTTAATGTTTTCCTAATGTTCAATACTATGTTAAGCCTTTTAGGTAAGTTAATCAATCTATGATAATTTTTATTAATTGATCTATTTGATTTTGTTTTCATATTTTTTAAGTTTCAATTAGCATATCTAAATTTTAGAAAGTTTTTACTTCTTATATTCTTTTCATTTATTATTAATAATTGGAATATACATTTTAATGATGTGATTCAGTAATCTGCATTGAAGTATTTAGAGTTTATTATTTTTAAGTTATGAAATCATTCAAATATTTCTCTTTCCTTTCCTATTTCTCTAAATAGCGCATATTGAGTTTTCTTAGATTATTATCTAATTAATTCATTAAATCATCAGTTTTTCTTTTAAATTCTTCATATTTGATCTTTTATTGTATTTCAAATAACTTTTATTGAATTTCTTTTTCATGCTACTTCTGTTCTTATTACCATAATTAATTTGCTGCTTATTTTTTGTCTTTCTTTTATTTCTATATTTCTTATAATTGTTTTAGCTTATCCTATTATATTTTCAACTATTCATTTTAATATCTTGATGATTAGATCTATTTAAATGAATAAATACTTATTCATGCATACTTCTATCCTTCTCTTCAAGTTGTAAATTTCGATCAAAAACATTATTAAGTTTTTATTCATATGCTTGTCTCTATTTCATTAATAATTCTTCATGCTTTACAAATACTTCCATTTATTTATTCTATGAAGAATTAAAATAAAAAACTGTACAAATTTCTCAATAATTTTCTCTGGGAATGGAGCATTCATTATATATATTTAATTTATATCATATTTTATCTATTCTTTGAACCAATTTCTATAACTAAGCAACTGAATCATCATATACCAATTTATATTGTAATTCGTTAATACAAAAATGTACCAAATATAACGAAGATTAAATTTACAATTTGCTAAATTCGCATAAAAGTTATCTTATTTTTTCTTTTTCAGTTGTTGCTTTAAGTATCTCTCTCAAAATATTTTCCCAATTCTATATTTTCTATTCCAAGATATCTATGAACTATTTCAATAATAAAGTGAATTATTTTGAACCTTCACTTTCATCTAATTTAGTTTGAACAAAATTCTCATATTTTTAATCTTCCAAAATCTATTCAGCTTTTTCAATCCCTTTTTATTAATATTATCTAGTATAATATTATATTTAATACTTTTATTCAATTAATTATTTAATTTAAAATTCCTATTTTTTAGGTTCTGTTTAAATTTTTTGATAAATTTCAATAAGTGATTCATCCTTCTCATTTTCATATTAGTAAACATTTGAACAATCATTTATATTCTATAATATAGGTACTAAATTATTTAATTATTCCTTAACTGATTCTAAATGTTTTAAAATCATTTAATTGAATTGTTATGACTCTAAAAATTATTGAAATAAAGACTAAGCATTTTCTCTTATCATTTTATTATTTTAATCATAATATCCTATAAATTATAATAAGATAGAATTCATATTAATACTCAATATAAGATTATTTAATGAAACTAGAAATTCTTTTGATGTTTCAGGTATTCTGTCTAATAAACCTTAACAATAAAATGCATATTTAGCTATTAACTTAAAACTCTCTACAATTTAACTTAACTTTATCTTCATTAATTCTTCTTCATCACTTTATATAATTTATGACAATTATCCTTATTAAATCTCAAAAAGTAAGGAAGATTAAAACGATTGTAATTTATTTTGATGTTGATTAACTTCTATTAGTTTAGAAGAATAAAGAGGTTGATCAATATTTAAGTTACTTGATTTTTATTAACAAGTAGATGCTGTTGTTAATATATGTTTTAACATCTATAAATCTGTAATCAATTCATGAGTCAAATAATTTGGTACTTTAGGATACTTATTTTCAGGTAAAACTTAACTTAATTAATCCATATAGTTTGGTATTTCTGGAAAAGGATTAGAAACCTTTTCTATTGGTTTTACTTAAGAAGTCTAAGATTGATCTTACTCTGTTGTTTTAGTATATATCTCTCTTATTATAATTTAGCGATCATTTTAATATCCCTTTGATTCTTTTCCTCCCATTTATAATTATTTTATTTATCAATTTATACTCCAATTAATTACATTAGTATTATCAACAAAATAATTCTATTTTATTTCAGAGTATTTTCTAATTCTATTTATTACTATCTAACAATTGAATTAAATAATTATCATATCATATTAACAAAAATTTCATTATATATAATATATATTAATTTTATATTAATTGAATTAAATATTTTAAATTTGAAAAAAATAATGAACAACAACCTCATTTTATTGATTCTACTATTACGTAAACCTAGTCAATCAGTTTATGATCTCTTAACTGAGTATTTAAAAGTAGCACTTAGTTTATATTTAATAAGATTCATGATGTAATGGAAATTGTTAATAATCCAACATTGTAAAATACCATTCTTAGTCATATTGAACCTGAATTATTACAAATTACTTCTATGAATAAATTTCATAAGATAATTGGAGAAAGTAATTATTTAATAGTAATAACAGCACTTCGTGAAAAATAATAATAAAAAACTCCAGGAGGAAGTGTTGTCGATTTATTTTTTAGAAATATGTTATTACTTTTTAATCAAATGGATTTTAATTAAATGTTAAAATCTTGGAGTGATTTCAAAGAAGGTTAAGATAATCATTTATAAAATAATCCATTCTTAACAGATTCATATATTGAATTCTTACTTACTAAACTATAAAGTATTAATTTTAATTTATTTCATAGCAAGTTCAAGTTATGTAAATTTAGAAGAGTTGAAATAAATAATTGAATAACCTAATTTAAATGAGAATAGTAAAGTGAATTTTTTAAAAGCTCTTTTATATGCTTTATTAAGATATCCATTTAGAGCAATAAAATTCTCTCGGAAATATTATGATATGACATTAAATACACTTGTTCCTAAAAAAGTAAATCATTGTATAATGAATTCAATATTTCTTAATATGAAAATGAATTTCTATGATGAAGCTTTAAATAGTTTATCAGAAGGTCTCAGATTATCATAAACTGTATCAGATGAATAAAGCATCAATCTTTGTTTATTAAATCTCTTTGAAATTGCTTATCGTAACAATTATTAAAAATAAGTAAAATTAATTCCGTATTTATAGGCTACCCTTTTATTAGAATATGCTGTAAATCATGCTTAACAATTGAGTCCATAACATAAATTATAGAGTGCTTTAATTTATGGATCATAAATTAGATACAAATAAATTAATTATTCATTATTGAAAAAGAAACATATCAATTGGAAGGATATTATACATTAAAGTTTAAAATAAATTTTACAATCTCATACACCAGATATTGAATAATCTATTACTGCCTATTAATTAGTATGTGCTAATAATTATGGCAATTCAACCATGATTCAAAATGCACTAGATTAATTGTAATAATTTGAACAAAATGACTAAACTCTATCACTTTAATTAGAAGCCTTGAGTCATATAGCATTACATCAACCAATTTATACATTGTCACAATTCTAATAATGTTTTGAAACTACCTATAATTTAAGTGAATAATCTATTTTAGTCATTTTAAATATATGTTTAGAGTACTTTTAAATTATTAATGAACCAATGTCTATCAAGTACATTAAATAAATTATGGTTCAATTATTATAAATGAATCCAGATCCATATATATCTGAATCTTTGGGAATAGTACCTATTAAAAGTAAGATTTATATATCATAAGATCCTAAACTTAGAGTCAAGAAATTATTAAAGGAAGGAGAGAATGACTTAGAAATCATTAAACTTTGTAAGTAGTTTCATCTGAATCAATAATATTTAGAATATAAACTTAATTTAATTGAAAAAAATATAGAATAAAATGAAATATAAGAAGCTTAAGATAAATTAAATAATATCAATTTGTAAGAATTGTCATAATCAAATTGTGTTATATAAGCTAAATTTTGGAATCTTATGGGACGAACTTATAAAAGTCTAAAATATTATGTTACATCTATTAACTTTGCTATTCAAGTTGGTTGGATTACAATTATACAATAAAATTACTATGATATGACTTTCATTTATGATTAATAAGGTAATTGAATAAATTTAATATTATAGATTAATTTGATATGAGAGATTATTGTGCTGAATAATTTAATAAAGCAGATGCACTTATAAGTTAATGTAATCAAAATACAAATTTGATTTTCTTCAAGATAAATGAAATTGGAATAGTAGAGTACTTATACCGCTTTTTAAAAAATATTTAATCCTTATTTAGTTGTAATTTGTGATATTTATATAATAATAATTAATATTAATATGTCAACAAAGATAAGAAATTTTAGTTTAAAAAATAATAACAATAGAGTCTTCTTGCCAAGTATTTTTAATAATGACTCAGATCTTAATATTGATATGGATCCTAAATTATATTTACAATAGATTTCAAATAAAACAACCAGAACTCAAAGAACAAGATCATTGTATTTTTGGAATCAATCAAAATAGACTTAAAAAAATGAATCAATACAAATGAAAAATAAACCAGAAATATAAAAAGATATTTTTTATGCTTTTGAAGATTAATTTTTATCTAAAGATAAATTACAATAAACAAGCAAAGTATAAATAAAATTATCTAAAAATAATTAAAATAAAGAAATCAAAATTTAAGAATTAATTAATTGTTATTGTTAGAAATTATCAAAAAAGAAATTATCATCACATTTAAGACAACATAAATTAGATCTTGAATTTTTGTGACATTTATTATAAAAAATTTAAAGAATTTGCAGTTGCATAAAATAATTCATAATATCATTAATATTTAAATCCATCTGAATTACCAATTAATAGAGGCTACTCATTATCAGTTAAAATAAATATGGTATTAGATTAAATTATAGCTGTTTATGTAGGAAATTCAATTGAGCTTGGTAATTGAGATGATTTTTGAATTGTTTTGTTTTTTACATTAAAAATCTATCAATATATAAATTTATTTACTTAAGTCTCATCAGTTCTTACATCATGAATTGAACCTCCAATGATAAGAATTTGATCATTCGAAATATTAATAGCACAACTTTAAAATGGTAATCTTAGATATCCTTATGATAGAAATTTAAAATCAATATTAGTCTAATAAAAATAGAATAAAGTTTACCCATAGATTCTTTTGAATATCATATGATTCAACTGTATTAGAAGGTGTAAAAATATCAGATTTTCCACCTAATTTAAATATTGTATTATGATTAATTGGAATCAAAGAGCATCCAGATGTTTTATAAAAAGGATCTTCAATTGTATACCATTTCCTTGTAGTAAGATCTAATTTTTCTGCTTTAGCCATAGCAGTATTTTCATCATTTGTTGAAGACCCACCAACAACATATAAGAAATTATCTACTTAACATGCTGATGTTAATGATCTAGCTAAAATCATTTCTGAATGAAGATTTAATTAAAGAGTATTGTGATTAAATTCATATACATGTGGAATAGCTTTGAATCTAGACTTTTCTTTATCAACACCACCTATTATTAAATGCTTACCAAATGTTGTTGTATATAATTTATGACACATAGGTATTTTAATAGTACTATTTATTGTTTCTATTCTATATTTTTATGTTTAAATATCATAAATATATGCAGTCGATCCACCTTCTTCTAATCTTACAATAATTTAATCTTTTCCATCTTCAAAATGATTTTCAGTATTAAAGTTACATTTAGCTGTATCATTAGTTAATTTCTCAGAAATCAAAGATGTTGGATTCACTATAGGAGGAATATCTGCTGATACTAATTTAGATAAAATCAATGAAGATTATTTTGATTTTTAATCTAATTCCTATATTTACTTTACCTTTTAAGATTATAATTATTAAGAAATTTATGAAGATTATTTTATCTGAGAAATAGATTACTATGTTTTATTCTTTGTCAAATAACAAAGCTTTTTACAATAAATTTAAAACAATTCTAAATTATTTTTTTCTAAAATAACTTCCACTTTACTTTATTTTTAATCCTAAATTATTAAATCCAATTTAAATATATTCTTTTCATTATATATCTTATCTTTATTTTTGCATATTTAAGTAATAGCTTTTACATAATTTTCATTATGTAATTCTTCTTACAATTGTAATAATTCATTCTATTATTGATTTATCTCTTCCTCAAGGAAATTTAATTATTTTGATTACTCATTTTAATTCCATTCATTTAATTATTTATATAGATTTTGAAAATGATCATTTATCATATCCTATATTTAACCATGTATTAATTTAATTTACTCATATGCATCATTATACATCATTTAAGTTGTTTAATTATTTATAGAAGTCTTAGCTTCCTTTAACTTTGTTTATAAATTTTTTATTAGATCATCTATCTTGTAACTTGTCTCTTTTCTTAAATTTAAAATATTCTCAAATTAAGGCACTCTTCCCTTTTTTCGATGAAATTCTAAATGATTTGTTATACATTCAGCACATAATGGCTCTACGCAATTCTAATTAAGATTATTTATACTTATTCTTAACATAAAGATGTTATAAAAAAATTAGGGTGAATTAAACAAGGAACATACATGTATTATGCAAAATGACTCAAATTAGATAGTTTAATATTATTTTCACCAATCACACTAACTTATTCTGAATTCTCTGGATTTATCATTCTAGATTTTGTTTGATTACCTATTTATTATTCAACCTGTATCTATTTTAACTTAAATTAATTATTCTTACAAAATCACCATCTTGATTTTCATGTCTCTCATAAGGAGATATATATCTTTTTGAACCTCCTAAATTATTCTTTATACTAGAAGTTTATGATTTTATCATTAAATTAATTACTGTTATTCTTTTTTTTTCAAAGTATTTTTAATTTGGATTTTAAATAGAAGCTTTATATATTCTTCTTTTTTTTAATTTTAATTTTCTCTCTCTCTCCATATCAATATCTATCTAAACAATATTTTTATTTACTTAAAAATATATGTTCATACTAATCAACACAATATTATTTTATCAAAATAATTATTTTATACTTAAACTATTAAATATTACTCTTGATTTAAGAGAATAATAGTTTTTTTATTATAAAGAAACCAATACATATTAATTATAAAAATCATCATTATTTAGGTTTGAATCAATTTTCATAATTATCATTTAAAATATATCTTATTGACTCAATGTAATTTTTTTTGTTCCTTTTGTCAACTTAATTATATTTTATTAAGTATGATGTAGAATAGTTGAATAAAAAAAATATTATATTATGATGAAATTTATTCTATAATGTGTTTTTTTTTAAATTTATCAAAGAAATTAGAAATAAAAATCAATATTAAAAAAAATAGATGGATATTTAAATTGAATACGAGGGAAAAACTGATACATACTATGGTGTTTCCTCATATGAAGAACTTATACAAGAAATATTGCAAAAATATTCAATTATTACTGATATTGATTTATCTTATTAGGATGAAGAAGGTGATACAATTTAAGTGTCAAACACAAGTGATTTATATGCAATTGTAGGACTTTTAATTTTATTATTTAGAATGATTTCCAATAAGTACTAATTCAAATGCATGCAACTATTGATTAAGAAAAATTATTGAATTTAGAGAAGGAGAAGAAAAAGTAAGAAGTTAGATAAAAAAAAATTAAAGAACAATAATAAAAGAAATAATAAGTAAAATGAAATTAATATTATAAAGGCAATTGAAAATGAATTATAGACACTAGCTAAATTGTAATAAGAGTTTGCACAAAATTAATAATAAGATGAATATGAACTTGAATAGTTAATTCAAGAATAATTAAAACTCGAGTCATATAAGCCAGATCCCCTTCCAGATTTTGAAATAGCATTAAATGAAGCTAACTTATTTGATAGGATTAAAGAAAAAGAAGAATAATTATTATATTTAGATGTAATTTATTTTGAAATATAATAATATAGGATAAGAAGGGATTTGAAACTTAATTAAAAACAATTTAAAAAGAAATTCATGATATTTTCCATTCAATATATGAAGAAAGAAAGAATTAGTATTAAGAAAATTATAAGAGATGGAATTAAACAAAATAGAGTTTAGTAAAGAATGGAGAATAGATAGAAAAAAAGAGATAAAAGATTAAGAAATAAAAAGATTCTTTTGAAGTAAAATTGCAAAATCATTAAGAAAAATTGCAAAAACTTTAACATGGATTAGAAAAATGTGATGATGATACAGAGTGAATAAAATATAAATAATATCATTATATATGTAATAAAATCATAATGGACATCATAATCATTTCTAAGTTATTTTGGATAACATAAAATTGATAAAGAAGGAAATAAAAGAATTAAAAGATGTTTATTAGAATAGAAAGAAAGATTTTGTTGAATATTAAAATAAATGGGGGATTGCAATATAAAATACAAAAAAAAAAATAGAGAATCTAATTTAATGGATTATTGATTATGGTTAGGTTAATGTGAAATGGGATTTACCTTTTGAGATATTAGAACAATTAGATAAATTTGATTTTCTGGAAGAATATATAGAAAATTTAAAAAATTAAGTTCAACTCCACTATGAGTAATAAAAGTATTAGAGTTAAAATGCTAAAAATTTTAGTTATTATTTAAGAACTGGAATGAAAAATGATTGTATATAATGAAAATCTTATTGATATTATTATGTTATTAAAATAACAAGTTAAAAGTGTTTTTAGAAGTGATCTAAATAATCATAGATAAATATTCAAATTATTTTTGTAGATTTGAATTTAAGTTATTTATAAACTTTTCTAAACGGGATATCTATTAGGTATAATTATAAATAATTAGAATGGGAATAAAAAATAGAATAAATAGAAATTGAATTTTAAGTTCAAAATAGAAAATAATTTATTAAAGTTTTCAATATCTGATAATATTTTATATAAAATATATTAAAGTGATATTAGATTCATTTAGTTCTTCTCTCAGTTTTTACACATTCAAGCTCTTTCATTAAGGCTTCAAGTTACATTCTATATTAATCTATTTATTTATCTTTATTTTCTAATTCAAATAACAATTCTTTTGTTTTATTTTTCCATTTTAATTCAACTACTTTTATTTAATGTTAACTTTCATTTTTTATAGAATTTATTTCTGCTTAATGTAACAGTTCTATTTTAATTTGAGATTCCTTATCTTTAATTTCATTATTTGACTTATTAGTTTTTATTCTGGATGTTTATTATGAATCTTATTAAGCTTTTTTTAATTATTCAATAATAATGTTTTTTTAATTTAATTGTTATTACAAATCATTGACTTTTAATTATAAATGTCTATTATATTATTGAATAGTAATCTCATCATTATATTTAACATTTTTTGTATCAGGTTTTTCTATAGTAATATTTTCATTTTAATTAAGTGCATAAACAGTTTCTAAAAAGTGATAGAAGTCAATTCTTTAAATTACTTTAATACCTTAATTGGTATAATATCCATAGGTTTAACTGACTTATTGAAATAATTGAGAAATTTCAGAAACTGTGAATGGAATAGAACTTAATTTAAACCATTTTTAGAATTACTATAAATTAACATATAATTTATCTAAGATAGTGAAATTTTCTAAAAGTAAGTCATAAGGAAGTGAAAGTGCAATAACTAATTTTTAAAATTTATCTAAGATATTTTCATTATTAATTTGAACATCTTAAATTGATAAAATACTAACTTCCCATCTACTTAATGGTGCCTTATGTTAAACAATAAATCTTCTTAAGGCCTTTAAATTTTCACCTTGAATTTCTTAAATATTTTAAGTATTTCTCCATCTATCTAATTTTTCATAGACAAGTTTAGTATATAAATTGGATAATATTTTACATCTTAAGAATTTTCTTTATGATAATCTACTATATTTAAGTTCGAAACAATTGGTTTCAATCATTTAATCAATTTCATCATTCTTAATTCTGTTAAGTATGATATATAATTAACCTACAAAGAATTCTAATTAATTTTCTTATTTATAATTCATCAATTTTTATAGTAATCCTGAATAATTTAAAAAGACAATCACATCATATTCTTTAATTTATAATTCAAGAGAATCGTTAAAAAAATCCATGATATTTAATTCTTCCTAAAATATAGTAAATTAGAATTAATAACATTTCTATTCAACATCAGGATCCTACAATTAACCTTTAATTTATTAAAAGAGCTCTTAAGCAACTTAAGCTTCAAAATCTTCAACTTCAAATGTATCATCAGAGAAATCTGAACATGTAGAGGTTCCATCATTTATAGGTATTTATACTTTCTTTTCATTTATTAGATCATCACTATAAAAATATGATAATGCTAATTTATTAAATAACTCTTATATGAGATTTAATGTTTCAAACTATTTGACTCTGTCCTCTTAATCAATTTATGCAAATAATAAAACACTCTATTCAAATCCATCAAGTAAATGTTAATGTTCAATATCTATACTAAACTTATTATATAAATTTACATCTAAACTATTTAAGATATCATTTCTTAAATTTGAATTGCAATTTCATGACAAATCTATGTTTAATCAATTTATTGACTAAGTTCATCAATAAGTGTTTAAATATCTAAAAAATGCTATAAGAATGGACTTCTAAGATTCTTACATAAGGTTTCCCAAGATTTTTACATATTAAATAATTATAATAATAAAAAATGGACATTTATAGTCCTAAAGTAGATTCTCTTTCTTATCATACAAAAACAAAAATGGATATAACGACTCTATTTGAAAAATATAAAAAAACACATAATAAATTAAGTCCTTTACCTCTAAATTAATTTTATTCAATGGCATTAAATGAAAATTGTGATTTACTTTAAATTTAACCAGATTGTGATATTTAAAATTTTGTTTCATTTAGAGATCTTAATCAAGGTGCAGTTTCAGAATTAAAACGATCTTTATAATAATCAAAAATGGTATGGAATAATTACAGTAAATATCTATTTGGAGATTCATCATTAGATGAAATAGAAAGTGTAGATCAATAATAATAATAATCTAATACTTCTAGAAAATTATAATTAATTCATAATAGAGAGATATTTCATAAATTAAGAAAGTAATATAAAAAATAAGAAGAAGATTAAATAAAATAAGTGAAATAAGTTTTAAAAAAGATTCATTCATAAACAAATGGAATAAAAGTTTATCCTTCTTTAGCATATTAAGATTAATAAAAATTGGAATTACTAAGAAAATAAGTAAGATTAGGAGGTGTATAATAATTATAAGAAAGAAATGCTGATGCTGAATAATTATAAAAAAGAATACTTGAATCATAAGTAGTATTAAATTAAATAAAAAAATAATTTGCATATGCATATAATATTGATTATAATTTTTGGGGTCCTTGTTCAAGAGATGGAAGNTACTTTCTTTTCATTTATTAGATCATCACTATAAAAATATGATAATGCTAATTTATTAAATAACTCTTATATGAGATTTAATGTTTCAAACTATTTGACTCTGTCCTCTTAATCAATTTATGCAAATAATAAAACACTCTATTCAAATCCATCAAGTAAATGTTAATGTTCAATATCTATACTAAACTTATTATATAAATTTACATCTAAACTATTTAAGATATCATTTCTTAAATTTGAATTGCAATTTCATGACAAATCTATGTTTAATCAATTTATTGACTAAGTTCATCAATAAGTGTTTAAATATCTAAAAAATGCTATAAGAATGGACTTCTAAGATTCTTACATAAGGTTTCCCAAGATTTTTACATATTAAATAATTATAATAATAAAAAATGGACATTTATAGTCCTAAAGTAGATTCTCTTTCTTATCATACAAAAACAAAAATGGATATAACGACTCTATTTGAAAAATATAAAAAAACACATAATAAATTAAGTCCTTTACCTCTAAATTAATTTTATTCAATGGCATTAAATGAAAATTGTGATTTACTTTAAATTTAACCAGATTGTGATATTTAAAATTTTGTTTCATTTAGAGATCTTAATCAAGGTGCAGTTTCAGAATTAAAACGATCTTTATAATAATCAAAAATGGTATGGAATAATTACAGTAAATATCTATTTGGAGATTCATCATTAGATGAAATAGAAAGTGTAGATCAATAATAATAATAATCTAATACTTCTAGAAAATTATAATTAATTCATAATAGAGAGATATTTCATAAATTAAGAAAGTAATATAAAAAATAAGAAGAAGATTAAATAAAATAAGTGAAATAAGTTTTAAAAAAGATTCATTCATAAACAAATGGAATAAAAGTTTATCCTTCTTTAGCATATTAAGATTAATAAAAATTGGAATTACTAAGAAAATAAGTAAGATTAGGAGGTGTATAATAATTATAAGAAAGAAATGCTGATGCTGAATAATTATAAAAAAGAATACTTGAATCATAAGTAGTATTAAATTAAATAAAAAAATAATTTGCATATGCATATAATATTGATTATAATTTTTGGGGTCCTTGTTCAAGAGATGGAAGTACTATGGTTACTTTTGATCGTAAATTATATTTATATGGAGGTTCAAGTTCAGTTTAATAAGAAGATTTGTGTGTAGCTATAGTTGATAAATGTAATAGAATATATTAAAATAGAATTTTATAAATGGAATCCTTAAAAATTAGATGAAAAATCTATTCATGGATATAGAGTTCATCATACTGCTGGAATATATAAAAATTATATGATTTTATTTGGTGGAGAAATTCATGTTGAATAATCAAATCATAAAATAGTAAGTGAATGTACAAGTGATATAAAAACTATTTCATTAAGTAAATATATAATTATATATTATTAAGCATCTTTTGATATTAAATTGATAAAATAACCAGGAACAATATTACCAAGAAAATGCCATATCGGTGAAATAGTTGGAAGATGTTTATTAATATTTGGTGGAATTGATAATAGAGGTAATTATCTTAAAGATTTACTTTGTTATGATATTTCATAATCTAAATGGATTCCATTAAATATTAATCCACATGAATTATATGCTAATGGAATCGCTTTTCATAAATCTTGTTTAGTTACATAAAATAAGTTTTGTGAAATTTATAGATAAGATCCTGATCTTAAATTTTCTAATTAAGGAATTTATGTATTTGGAGGACAAGATAAATTTGGAAATTATTTAGATACATTTATTCGTATTGATGTATACTAGAAGCCTATTCTTATTGAATTAGTTGATTATAAAGGAACTAGTCCTAGTATAAACAATATTTTAATTTTAAGTTGCTAGATGTTAACATTCTATGAATTATAATGAAATTATGGGAACCATTGTTGTATATGGTGGAAAAAATGATGATAATACTATTGAAGGATTCTTAAATGATTTATATTTGTTTGATGTTAAGAATTCTTCTTGGATTCAATTAGAATTTAAATGTACTAATATACCTGGAAGATGTGGACATTCTTCTTCTTGTATTGATACTAAAATTTTCATTTTTGGAGGATATAATTATAATGGATTTGTTAAAAGTGATGTTTTAGTTATAGAATTAGATTCTAATATATCCCATTAATTAATTTCATCTGATAAAATTAATGAAGATAAACCTAGAAATTCTAAAATTACTGTATCTTTTCATTAATTATCAGAAAAAAAATAAAATATTGATAAAACTATTGATAAAAATATTGATAAAACTATTGATAAAACTATTGAAAGGAAAAAAGTAATTGAAAAATTAAATTTTTAAAATTCTCATTCTTTCTTACCTATGCCTAGAAGAGTTACTATGCTCATTAATGCTATGAGATTTGGTTAAGATTCTAAAATTAATAATGAAGGATCTAATTCAAATAAAAATTCTCCTAAGGATGGTACAAAAAGACTTCATCGAAATATGACAATGATTATTGATGGTAAACAAGAAAGATGAAAAAAGTGATAATAATTTATAAGTATAATTAAATCCATTAATAAAATTAAATGTTATAGAAAATTTTATAAATTGTCAATCAAGCTAAAGTTTAAGCAAAAAAAGTGACACAATAATTGAAAAATGAAAAAACTTACATTAATTAAACCAATAATGCTAAAGATCCAACCAAACCTACTTTTGATCATATTTCTAATTTTAAAGAATATTCAAATAGTATTAATCAATCTAATATTTAGTTCTTAAAGACATTTATCTCAGTGATCCTATTAAAAATTTAAAGAAATTTGCAAAAAAAGAAAAAGGTATATTCTAGAAATTATTATTAGACTTATATATCAATTAATTATAAAAAACATTCCCAAAAGAAACATTACAATAATACAACCTAAAATTCAAAAATTCATTTAATTTTATTCAAAAAAATACTTTTTGGAATACTTCATCTCAAAATTAATCATCATTTTAAAAATAAACTAATTATACATAATCAAATAATACAAATTAATCGAAATAATACTATAATTAAAATAATATTAAATAAGATAAATAATCTCAAAACATTTGGAATAATTATTTCAATAAATTTTACTAAGATGCATCTAATCTTAATAATTAATATTAATAAAATTTCAATGAATAAAAAAAGGGTTTCTCCAAATTTAAAGAAGCTTATAAAACAAGATTTAATTTTATTTATTAAAATTCTTTATAAAAGGCAAAAACGATAGGATTAGTTTCTTTTAAATATATACTAATTGGAATTTTTGTCCTTGGAATTGCTTATTCTATTCCAAAATCAATTTCAACTTATTTTGCTACAAAAGCAACAGTGACTGCATAAATATAATACGATAATTTATTAAAAGAAAATGAAATTTTAAGGACGAATTTAAAATAAGCTGAAGAACAATTACAATAACTTTAAAAATAGACAGGAAGAATAACTAAAAATGTTTGACTAAGTTTATTCTACTCTTAAAATGTTAAATTTAATAATTAAATATTATATAATCATTATAAACTCTTTTATCATGAAATAACAGAAAATTTGTCCAAGAACAAAAAGCATACATATCAAAGAAGCACAAAGTTCGAGATCAAACAATTTTAAATCATTGCCAAAATTAATTGAAAATAATAAAACTTCAAGATATTCAGAACATTTATCACCTTCTCCTAAACCTAAATTTTATAATCATTGGTATATACCTTATGAAAAAAGATTCATGGAACAAAAGGAATAGAAAAATTTTTATGATGAAATAAGGTTGAATTATGCTTAAATGAAAGAAGATCCTCTATTTCTTTATCATAACTTAAATCGTCCTCTTTCAATCCATTAAGATCCCTTCTCTAAACCTGATAAAGACTAAATATCTAAATAATAAAAATTTGATAAAACTAAATTATTCTTAGAAATGAATAAGTCTAGCGGTGTATTAAAATTATTTTTAGAGTAACTGATTCTAATAATATAGAGATCTTGTTTAAAAAAAATAAAGAGTGCCAGCCTTTTTGAAGAGCGAATAGTTAGTTTTATGATCTTATTAACTTTAAAAATACATTTATCATAATCATTTTATTATTTATGTCTATCTAACAATATTTATAATTCAAACAAAATTTGTAAGATTAATTTTCACGATTTTAGAAATTTTATTTTTATTTTGAAATTTCATTTTATATGCTATTGCAATTTTCTTGAAACTTTGTCTTACAAAAAAAACCTCTTCTAAGAATGTTGTTCATTTAAAATTTTTTCTAATCTGATTGTTATCCCAATAATATAATATATTTTAAAAAATGTTAATCAAAAGAATCAATATATTTAAAAAATAATCTAAGTTATCATTGACTTAATCCAAAAATATAAAGCAGAGTTATATTGAAAATATTTTGTTTCTAATTTATCTGTTTTATTTTTTTTTTATTATATGTTTTGAAATATAATTAAAATTATTTTTTTATGCTGAATTTTAATTTGGAAGTTCTATTCTAATATCGATAAGATATTCTCTAAAAAGTTATTAATATTTATTCAATTTTGATCAGATTATTAAATTATCTCTTTTTCATTTTTTTAAAAAGTTAGACTCATAAAAATTGATTTTTGGATAATATAAATAATTTTAAATAGAATAGCATTTAAGCTTTTCTAAATCATAATATTGAAATAACTACATAATTTTACTTGAATTATTATTTTATTAAATAATCTAAAAATCGATAAATAACTATATTATAATTAAATCATTAATGATATTCGATTAAGAATAATTAAAAGAATTATTCACAAGAGATAAAGTATAAGACTTGGTTAATTTTAGGATAAAAAGTTTAATTGTGAATTATCATTCTATATTGGAAATTCTTAGGGTGTTTGCAGAAGAGATATGCTAATTTAATGGGTTATTTCGGTAATAAAACATAATATTACAGCAATCTTAACAATTTAAACACACTATCAAAACTTTGGAATTGGCTGTCTTATATATAGATACTTATTTAAACTTTTTTAATATAGGACCTTAATATTTAGAGCTTTTGGGAATATGTGCATATTCAATAGCTTCAAAAGTAATTAATTTATGTATAATTGAAAGTTTAATGAAACAGAATCCATGGGTCAAATTAAGTTATTGAATAATTTAGGTTAAGGGTTATATGATGATTAAGAGTATGATGAGATGGAAGTTCAATTGTTATAATGCTTAGAATATCAATTGAATCACATAACTCCATCTGATTATTTGATAGCTATGGGTGTTTCTATAAATGAAAACATCTCTAGTCTTATAATGTTTGTTTTAATGGGTAAATTATTTTCTTTATATCATTTAATTAGATTTCGAAATTTATAAACATTCTCAGATTGTTCTTGCTTTTGCTATTTTCAACTTTTAATAAAATCAATTCAACATGTTTACAGAGAGAGTTAAATATGTGACTTAATTGATTAATTATAAGATAACAAAAGCATAAAATCAATTTAATTTGGATAAAACTGAAAATGATGAAACTAAAGGGATAGAATAAAATTAAGGCACTAAAAAAAAAATATAAAAAAGAAGAGAGTCAAAAAAGTTAAAATAATTAGCATGAATGACTTATCTTGATTGATTTCAATAAATTTGATCTGAGGGGAGATCATATAAAAATGTCAATATTTGTTATATTCAATCAGCTTCCCTTTTTTATCGATTAAAGANAATTTTAAATAGAATAGCATTTAAGCTTTTCTAAATCATAATATTGAAATAACTACATAATTTTACTTGAATTATTATTTTATTAAATAATCTAAAAATCGATAAATAACTATATTATAATTAAATCATTAATGATATTCGATTAAGAATAATTAAAAGAATTATTCACAAGAGATAAAGTATAAGACTTGGTTAATTTTAGGATAAAAAGTTTAATTGTGAATTATCATTCTATATTGGAAATTCTTAGGGTGTTTGCAGAAGAGATATGCTAATTTAATGGGTTATTTCGGTAATAAAACATAATATTACAGCAATCTTAACAATTTAAACACACTATCAAAACTTTGGAATTGGCTGTCTTATATATAGATACTTATTTAAACTTTTTTAATATAGGACCTTAATATTTAGAGCTTTTGGGAATATGTGCATATTCAATAGCTTCAAAAGTAATTAATTTATGTATAATTGAAAGTTTAATGAAACAGAATCCATGGGTCAAATTAAGTTATTGAATAATTTAGGTTAAGGGTTATATGATGATTAAGAGTATGATGAGATGGAAGTTCAATTGTTATAATGCTTAGAATATCAATTGAATCACATAACTCCATCTGATTATTTGATAGCTATGGGTGTTTCTATAAATGAAAACATCTCTAGTCTTATAATGTTTGTTTTAATGGGTAAATTATTTTCTTTATATCATTTAATTAGATTTCGAAATTTATAAACATTCTCAGATTGTTCTTGCTTTTGCTATTTTCAACTTTTAATAAAATCAATTCAACATGTTTACAGAGAGAGTTAAATATGTGACTTAATTGATTAATTATAAGATAACAAAAGCATAAAATCAATTTAATTTGGATAAAACTGAAAATGATGAAACTAAAGGGATAGAATAAAATTAAGGCACTAAAAAAAAAATATAAAAAAGAAGAGAGTCAAAAAAGTTAAAATAATTAGCATGAATGACTTATCTTGATTGATTTCAATAAATTTGATCTGAGGGGAGATCATATAAAAATGTCAATATTTGTTATATTCAATCAGCTTCCCTTTTTTATCGATTAAAGATACACACAAAATCTTTATAAGATTTCAAATACAAAAATACTATTTTTGTATTTGAAGTTCCATTTTTACTGTAATCAAATATTAATATTCAAAATAACTAGAAATAATCTTAGACAAAAGCAAATAAAAAATTCTTAACATAATTTATATGTAAATTTACTATTCAATAGTAAATACATTAATTTTCTCCATCTTTATTTTTGTTTTTTTAATATAATTAAAATAATTGAATAGATATTTATTTATTTGTTATATATTCAAAATAGTAATCGATAATTTGCTATTTATAATCAGATTTTCTATTATTATCTATTTTAGACCTTTTTTTGACCGACAATTTATTTTTTTATTTTTTAATGTAAATGTATAAAAATTATAATGTTTGAAAGATAAAATAAAATCTTATAAAGGATTGATAAAAAAAATTATTTTAGAAAAAAAAATAATTTTTAATAATACTAAGAATAGAGAATAATAAAAATAAGTAATCATGAAATAATGAATGGAACTACTAGAGAATTTTATTTTTTCATTAATACTTATTACATCTAAATATATATAATTATTTTGTACCATATTCTATAACTGTTAATACTATTAACAAAGACATTGATAATTTTAAGTTAGAACAACATTCTCTTGATATAAATTTGACACTTAACCTTAATATAACAAATTCTAAAATAAAAAATATTATTTACTTGACTTGTAAGTTATTAAATGAGGATAAGTTATTATTTGTTTTAAACTTACAGGACGGAAATAGGTTGTAGTATAATTTCTTTATCAATTTTATCTGTTTATTAGACTTATTGTTTTTCTTATCGATTACCTAGATTAGGATAAAAATATTATATTACTTTAGTCTTTGGTTACTAAGCAGTGTCTTTTGTACAATTAAGTCTGCCTTTTTTTGTTCTTACGAATGACTTTTTTACAAGATCTTCCTTCTTTCTTGAAAATCTACATAATTGCCTTAGCAGTTGAGAAGTTGATTCCTAGTTATTATGCTGCACTTTTTATAGTACATCCAGTTTATATGACTTATTAGATTAAACCTTCTCTCTATTCATTAGTTATTTTTGCATACTTAAGACCATGTTTACCTAAATTGAAAACTTAAATATAATTATACCTTTTTTTCTATTTGTCATCTCTATTTCATTTGATGATTAAGTTTACAATTTCTTACATTCCCTCTCTTGATCTGCCAAACTGAATGATGAGTCTGAGTCATTATGACTATGTGAACCTTATGGTGAACACATTTCCTAATCATCCACATAAGAACAATCGACTGATTTAAGTTCATGACACTCTTAGATTTATCCTTTTGGATCCATATTTTACAAACTAATCAATTTATAATTAAATCAAACTAAATTATGAGATATATTAAGCGATGAATTAAATTGACAGACGTCATTTGTCATTCTAATAATTATGTCTCTAATAAAAATATATTTAATTTACTTTTACAACTATTTTTTTTACATCATCACCATTTTTCTGTTCTATATTCTATTTTATCATTAAATTAATAATATTGTAATAAAATTCAATTAGTCAATATTTTTATTATCTAAAATTTATAACAAAAAATACTTAACAATAAATTCATGAAATTATGAAAGTCATTCACTTACATATCTTCAATAAATGCTTCCATATTAATTGTTGTATATTTTCTGTTAATATTAAATTTTATTTTTTTCTATTCAAAACCAAGAATTAAATTTATGAAATTGTTCTAAATAACTCATTATAAACTACCGAAAATTTTATTTTTATTTTGCACATTTTCAAATTACAAAAGCAACTTTTTTTTGTTGTTGTGAAAAAATACAATATTTAATTTTAAATATAATTTGTATATCTAAAATTTTGATAAAGTGCTTCCATTTATTTTAAGAATTTAAATTATAATTAAAAACATTTTTAAGACACATATAAAAAATGTCTAAATAATCAAAAGATTAAGAGAAATTAGGAAAGTTTTATACATTTGAAGTCACAGCAGAGAAATTATAGACAGTTTAATAAAAAGCAAGAAAAATGTATTTTAAACATTTTAGAAATGCATTTATTTTTGGTTTTTGTATTGAATTAATGATAACAAAATCAAGAATTTGTAATAAAAGTTTAATAATTATTTGTTTAGATGAAAATATTGTTAGAAAAAGTACTCAAAGAAGATTAGAATCCAAAAAAAAAGAAGATGATAATCTAAAATTAACAAATAATTATATAGAAAATAAATGAAAAATAAATAATAATGTAAATTTATAAAATATTTACTATTTTTCGATAAGCTTCTAATCAAAAAAATATATTATTGTTCTAAAATTGATTGTTATAGTTTATATATTAAATATAAAGTCATAGTATTAAATTAATTTATAATGAAATCACAAATATTTTAAAATGGACTGTTTGGAGTATTTGCAATAGGATTCAGTTACGGAATCTACAAAATGTTTAGAGGGGTAGTGTGAGTATTAAGTATCTTTAGATTACAAAGACAGAATTTCGTGAGAGTATAAAAAAATAAATAATACATTGTTACAATGTAAGTGCAAATCAAGGGTTTATTGAACCATTTGATATTTTATAGACATTTTCAAAAAATGAATAAGGAATAGAATTTCACATAAAATTAGTAAAATCTTTATCTAAGAAGCCTGTTGATCATTAATAAAATGTAAGTATAAATATTATTATAGATTAATCCTTTAATTGAACCTTTCTAGCCAGGATAGTTAGTGATGAAGCTTTAAAAATATAATATATTATTGAATAAATATCCTGTTAATCCATATCATATATTATTAGTACCATAATAATTTATTCATTAAACAGAGAAATTTAGCAAAGATTATTTAAGTTTAGCATATGATGTGTTATGTGCATTAGAAGGTTTTGCTTTTTTTAATTCTCATAATGAGGCAGGTGCTTCTTTAGAGCATAAACATATTTAAATAGTACCGAAATCAGCATTTTAAAGTGCAAATATATTAAATCATATAAAAGAATAATAGTTTGACAGAAGTATAAATAATAGAGCTAAATTTATAAAGTTAAGATATTTAAAAAGAATTAAACATTTTGTCTCATTTTTTAATTAAGATTTATTATAAAATAAAAATTGCAATGAGTCAGTGTAATAGAATTTAATTTATGAAACTTATGAATAGTTATTAAATAAGTGTCGAGTGGAGGATATTATGGAATTTAAACATAATTTAATTATGACTTAAGAGTTTATGATGATTGTAGTTAGAAAATAATCAAAGTTCAATGGAGTATCATTCAATGCTGTAGGATATACAGGTTCATTGTTGGCTAAAAATGAGTAGGAATGTGAAAAATTAAAATAAACTAAAATAATTGAGATTATGGAAAATCTAGCAGAACCTGATGATGGTACTTATTCTGATGTTGATGAATTTTGAAAGAATAATTATAATATTATTACATATAATTTTCAAGTAAAAAAGATTTCAATTTAATCTTCAATTTATTATTTGCAAATAGGACACTTAGGTTATTTAAGTCTTTATAAACATTCATGACAAATTGTTAAATGTTTACAAGGTTTAATAATAATATTTCTAGGTCTTTCATAACAAATCTAACATTCATAATTATTAATTTCTAAGTATTTTTACCCTCTTAACTTATCTAATCTTGCCTTTTCTCTTTCCTTAAGAATTTTAAAAATAAAGTTTTTAACATTACATCCAAAAATGTATGTACATATAAAAAATAATATTATAAGAATTCCTATTGTTATTTTTGAAATTTTAATCTGTTCTTATATTAGCTATAACAATTATTTCTTACTTTTTAGAATGTATCTTGGATTTTAGAGAAACATTTTATTTAAATTTTTATCAAGTATAATTTCTCCATATAATACATAAAATTCTTTAGCAATAATGCCATATTCTCTTTCAAGTTCTCCAATATAAAAGCCTTTGAAAAATAGTTTTTTAGTTTTAATTTGATTCATTGTTTTTAAGATAAAATTAATTAACCTTTAGATGATACTTAATTACTTTGGTCTAAATTTATCCCAAATATGATTCATTGAATGTTAATAAACGAGGGCTGAATTTCTCCAAACTTCAATTTTATTATAATAATCTGCAATACTTAATTGAGAAGCCCCTTAATATATGGTTTTAATTAGTTTTTTTCTATTAAATTAAAAGAGAAAAATACATGCCCTTCTCATAAACATAATATATTTGTTTTTCACTAATAATAAGAGGATGTTTTGAAATGATGGGACTATTTGATATTAATTCTCCTGCAACAAATGCTTCAATTGTAGTTTGTTAAGTTCGATGAAAATAATTCAAAAGTGATGTTGGCGTAAATTCATTGATAAGTTAAAATTAAGTATATTTCTTGTTTAGTTGAATAAGTTATGGTATTATCTAATAGAGAGCAAAACCAGTTGCAGCACTTCCTAAGAATGGAATAATTATGAATGGGTTGTCCATAATAAAAATATATTTATATCTCAAATGTATAATTATATATAGAAAAAATAAATAAATAAAATACAAGTATAGGTATTTTATGATATTGGAAAATACTTCAATATTATTCTATAAAAGATGAAGAACTTTATACAAAGGTTAATGTTCAATGTATTAATCGTTTGATAGCATCATCTAAGTATGTTTATTCTTTTTGATTTATTTCAATAAAATGAAGAATTATGCCAACAAAATATATAACCATTCTTTCAAGATAAAAGATATGATCAAATTTAAATAATAGCGAGAGACGACACAATTAGTATGCTATCTTAAGGCTCTCAGTTTATAGAATTAATTAAAGAAAAATCAAAAGTTGAATTGCATTATTTAAATGACTATCTACAAATTAATTTTTCTTTTACTAGATTATAAAGAATGTTTATCTTAATTATTTTCTAAGTTTCTTACACAATAGAAGTTGAGGTTTCATATCAATAATTAATATGATATACAGCATTCTATTCATAAAAGGTTTGATAAAAAATATTAAAATATTGGAATAACCATTTAGCATAACTATATATATATGGATGTTGAAGTAATTAAAATAATGATGATGTATACAATAAGAAATTCAAGTAATTATTGTTGAATAAGGAATATATTAATTTTCAATAATTTAATAAAAAAACTCATTTTTATGAATAAAATAAATCATCAAGGTGTTAATTCTTTAGTATATGGTATGCTTTTACAGGTGAAATTGCACAAGATGAAACGTACTTAAATTATTATATTGTTAAGTCCAAATGAGGTTCGTATGATCTAAATGGTAATCATCAATAATAACTGTATCTTAGATTGATCCTTAAGGCACATATAGTACTTATTGTGATCTAACTTTGATTTAAGATATTTAATAAAAAGAACAATCTAAGTTGAAAATAATAAATACAAAAGGTGAGTACATAAAGTTTTATTTTGACAGTCCTTTTTGTTTAATAACATTCAAAGAGGGATTAGAGTATTTGATTATGGAAGCAAATAGAATATAGAAATAACTTGATAGTTATAATTAGATATGGAGTAACACTCTAAAATTGATCACTAAATCAGATATAGATATGGATAATAAACTTAACTTTAAGGAGTTTCAATACTTAATAGGAGAATTATAAATATAGATAACAGAAAGGAAATTGATACAGATATTTGAGAAAGGGCAAAAGAATAATTAATTAGATGAAGGAAGTCTATATAAATTATTAATGGACATAACCTTAAGACATGAATTAACAGAATTATATTAAAAATATAGTAGTAAAAAAGAGGGAATGTTTGAAGATCCACTTTAAGCAATGTTAATGACAGATAAAGATTTAGAATAGTTTTATAAAATAGAGCAAGGATAAAATGATTATAAATCAAAGAAGAAATAATACAATTTTTATGATTTTCAGAATGTTATATTTAGTGATGAGAATACAATATTTTAATAAAGAGTAATTGATTAATCTTAACCATTAACAAAATATTTAATAAATTCTTCTCATAATACATATTTAGAAACAAATTAATTAACAGGAGAATCAAGTTGTTTTGCATATTAAGATGCATTTAAAATGGGTTTTAAATGTGTTGAATTAGATTGTTGGGATGGAGAAGATGGTGAACCTAAAGTTACACATGGACATACATTAGTTAATGATATTAAATTCAAAGATGTTATATTAACAGTAAGAGACTTTGCTTTTTGTAAAGATAATAATCCTGCTATTTTATCATTAGAAATGCATTGTGGATTAAAATAATAAAAAAGAATAGCTGAAATATTAAAAAGTATACTTGGAGATATGTTATTTGTGGTTAAAAATTATAAATAAGAGAGATTCTCTACTTTATAAGAATTATAAAGAAAAGTATTAATAAAACATAAAGGAGATGATAATTTTTTATTAGAGAAATTACAAATTAATTCATCAACATTGTTTTTTTCATAATCACAAGATGATATGTTAATTTAATTTGATGATGAAGATTAAGATATTTAAGTAAATGTAAAATAATTTAATTAAACTCTTGATGAACATCATAAAAAAATATGTCGAGAATTATTAGAAATAACTTCATTATATGCAGTAACACTTAAATTAAATAATATACCAGAATTAGTATGGATAGTATCAAGTGTATCTGAAGATAAGATATCAGATGTAATAAAGAAGAGTCAGGGTAAATTCTAAGAATATGCTGATAATTATTTTATTAGAGTGTATCCGTTGGGATTAAGATTTGATTCAAGTAATTATGATCCATTTCCATCTTGGATAGCAGGTGCTTAATTAGTAGCTTTAAATATTCAAACTAAAGATTTATTTATGCTATAAAATTATGGTATGTTTCTAAATAGTTCATATGTACTCAAATCTCAATAAGATATTAGAATGAATATATATCTAAAAATTATCAGTGCAACTAATCTTGTTTGGGAAGAAGAAAAACGAAGATAAGAAGAAATTGTTGATCCATATATAAAAGTAAGAGTTGCTGGAAATAAAGAAGATGTTAACAAATCTGAAAAATGGAGAACAGAAGTTGTCTAAGATAATGGGTATCATCCAATATTTAATTATTCTTGCATTATTTAACTTAGATATGCTTAATAAGATGTTATTTATTTTTAAGCCTATAGTTATTCTATCTTGGGAGACTCTTTGTTAGCTTAATATTGTTTATCACCTCTTAACTTAAGAACAGGTTATAGAACTATACCATTATTAAACTCTCAGTTTAAACCCTTACACAATTCATACATTTTAGTCCATATCAAAATTGAATATTGAACAAATTATCTATCAAAATAAATTATCAATCAAACATTTCATCTATTATGTGGCTATCTGTCTCCTCATCTTAATATTCATTTTCATCTTCTTATTCCATTATCTATCTAAATTCAATCAATCTCTACACTAAACCTAATACTTATTCAGGTTCAATGATATCAGGATCCAAAAATTCAGGATGCTCTTCAAATAACTATTTTGTTATCTCAACTTCATCATCCATCTTTATTAGATTCTATAAATGTATGTTATAAACTTTTTTTTTATTCTCCTACACATTTCTCTTATATAATAATCCTTTTATTAATTAATATCAATCTCATACCAATTACTGGAGGATCGTATTTTATTACAAATCCTAAAGGAATAAACTTTTATTTTTATTTTTGTTTCTTTTATTAATTTATTTTATTCATTATTTGTATTTATATCAATTTTATTATTTTTTAAAGCATATAAATATTATCAAAATAATATTATCTTACTAATTTATTCATTCTCTATATGTTTATTATAAAAATTTTATTAAATCTTAAATCTATCATTTATTTAGTTTTAATATAAAAATAAATTCTATATAATATAAGAATATAAATAGATTCCTAAAAAATATGAAAGTTATAATAGATTTGATTTTCGATATTTACCATAAATTAATAGGTTGATAGATAGATTATAACATTGAAATATTTTTTTCTATTGAATTTTATTAACAAGCATCCATATCTCTAGTGATTGTAAATTTGAATCAATTTATAAATAATTTATAAATGATAGAGTATCTATCTTGAATCAAACATCAAAAAAAAACAAACAAGAAAGTTATTCAAAAAAAAATATTGAGATTAGTATTAATTAAATTTAAAATTAAAATGGAGTAAGAAAAAACATTTGAAGAATAGTTAGAAGCTGTAGAGAATAAAATCAAAGATTGTTAAGAAAATTTAGGAGATGTTGAGGTGAGAGATGCAATGCTAGAAAAAGCTTCATTGCAATAAAAATATAATAAATTTGAAGATGTACATTTGTAATATTATTTGAGGCGATAAAAACATATATTGAGACATTACCAAAATCTGTTGGTATTGGTAAAAAGATGGATGTCCATTTCTTAATTTTATAAATATATTTAAAGCAAAGAAACCTTGAAAAATATAAGGATCATTTGAATTAATAATAAACATTATTGGATTAAGGAGGTGATTGGGAAAGAAAGAATAGATTAAAAGTTTATGAAGGAATTTATTGTTTAATGATTAGAGATATCACAAAAGCATGCAAATTATTCTTAGATTCTGTAGCAACTTTCAATTCATCAGAAATCATATCCTATAATGAAATTGTCAGTTATACAGTTTTATCTAGTATAATTTGTTTGGATAGATAAACTTTAAAAAAGAAAGTACATTAAAATCCAGAAGTTGTAGGAGTTTTGAGAGAGAATTAAGTATTGAAGAGTTTCTTAGAATCATTTTTGTAATGTGATTATAAAACACTCTTCTAAACATTTGGTATAAATCAATTCTAACTATTATAGCAATTGTTAATGAAAATCTTTCTCAAGATTAATATTTAAGTATTCATAGGAAATACTTAATTCGAGAATTTAGAGTAGTTTTTTATTCTTAATTTTTGGAAAGTTATAAAACAGTGACATTAAATAATATGGCTAAAGCTTTTGGAGTCAGTGTATAATTCATAGATAGGTTTTGATTCTTTAATTTTTCTAGAGAATTGAGCGAATTAATTTCATCAAGAAGAATCAATTGTAAAATTGATAAAGTAGCTGGAATTATTGAATCTTCTAGGGCAGATGATAGAAACTAACTCTATAATAATTTAATTAAATAAGGAGATTATTTACTCAATAGAGTTTAGAAATTATCCAGATTAACAGATTTATGATGTTATAAGTATAAAAATGAATAATCTAATTATTGAATTATTTCCTATAATTATATCAAATAATATCATTTTATGAGAAGGTGATTTATTATGTAAATTTCTATTTCTAAAATATTCATATATAAATAATATTTTTATGAAAAAATTTGTTGATTCTACTGATGAAATTTAAGAAAAATATAAGCTTCTTAGATTAGTCCTTATTTTAGAGAAATAATCAATCAAAACTCCATTTAATATTCTCAGAATCTACACTAATATAAAATGGAGATTTAATTAGACTACAGATTTTGATTATCAACCAAATAAAATAAATGAAATACGTCGTAGTCAACATTGTTAATCGTAATTTATTTTTTATTATTTTAAGTTCTCCCAATATGTTTAAAAGGAGTCTTAAATATGCTGTTTAAGAAGCCTAAATTAAAAATTATACAGAAAGAGTTCACAATTCAGAATTAGAAGTATGTAAAACCTCATCTGCCTTAAAAGAGTTAGTTTAATTGGCAAGAGAGAATAGTATAAAACGAAATTCATAAAAGAAACATGAAAATCTAACTAAAGATGTTTATTAGAACATTTACGAGTTTGGTCTTCTTTTTATTTTTATTGGATTTATTGGATCGATGTACTTTGTCATCAATTAATAAATCTAAAGTTAATGATATTCTTGTTTTATTTTGAAAGTATATAAAAGTAATTATTTATGAACATGAATATTATTTATCTATTGATAAATTGTATTATATTGAATTACATTAATCTTTAAATTAAAATGAATAATAATAAAAGATCAACAATTGAAGATGCCATGAGAGCAGAAAAGATCACTTTGAACCCATATTAATAAACTTAATAATAAATGTATCCAAATTATTATGGATACAACTAATATATGCCATATGGATACTAATAAATGATACCTAATCAATATTAATATAATCAATATTATCCATACAATTATTAAATGATACAACCATAATGTATTTGATTATCTAAAGCTAGAACAAAACAATCTGATTGGTAATCCAAATAATATTTACAGACCTTAATAATAGTACATTTAATAATCCAATTCTGTTTTGAATTCTCAATAAAATGTATCTTAACCACTCTAATAAATAAATTAATAATAACCACAGCAGCAATAGATTATTTAATAAACTTAAGATTAATAATAAAAAAATTCATTGAATAATAAGATCGAGAAAGAGTATAATCAATTTTTACCTCCAGTTGATGTTACAGAGTTAGATTAACCTTCAAGATGGGAGAATGAAATTAAGTGTTACTCTTATTTGTATCGAAAATTAAACATTGAAATGCCTAATTTAGTTAGTATGATTATTTTAAATTATTATGCAGGTGCAAGATTTTGTAATTCAAGAGAAGTATTTAATGAATAATCCTCTATTACTGTTAAATAGTATGTAGAGAGAGCATTTAATAAATGTCAATCTGATGATGAGAGAAATCTTATGGAACAATATTTAAAGGCTACAATTGCAGAAGCCAAACGTAAAAATGAATACAGTGTAAGAGATTGGTCTAAATTTCCTTTGCCAACACTTCCTAGAGAGAATTAAATACGAACTTAGTCTTTATTCTCTTAATCTTTGTAAATAAAACAAAGCACAGCTATGGCATTGAATTCATTAGGCTAAACAAGTAAATTTGGGGCTCCAAGTTAAGCCCAACCTATTGGACCAGCGTAAAGTAATGGTTCTTAATAATAGAAATTACAGCATCTACTAGTATTTAAAATTTGATGTCTTTAAACGATAAACTGAAATAGTAATAAGTTGATACTATTAATCAACATCATATGAAAAATAAGAAAATTGATTATAATATAGATTTGGCTATGTTATAAATTGGAAAATTACAGCCCAATGCTACAATATAGATTAAATAACAATAAAATTAGATTAAAAAAAAAATTGAGGAAGAAGATCAATTTATATCTACTAATATGAAAATTACAGTATAATGGAATTAAATTTATTTTTAAGGGAACTTGTGAAGATTTAGAAAAACCATATTTCAGACTTACTGGTTTGCCTGATCCTATTACCATAAGACCAGAACATATATTAAAAAAAGCTTTAAATCATATATTAGAAAAATGGAAAAATTGTTAAGCAGATTATAACTTTACAATTGAATAATTCAGATCTATTAGATAAGATTTATTGGTTCAACATATAGAAAATAGATTTACAGTCTAAGTTTATGAAGAAAATGCTAGAATTTGTTTGGAATGTGGAGATTTTATTAGATATGAAAGTTGTTGGACAATGTTATGTGATTTATATGAAATGATAAGCATAAGTGAAGGAAAAGATGTTAATTTTATAGGAAATAAAATTGAATTTGATAGTTATAGAATTGTTTATCTAACAATGTTAAATAAATAAGATTAGTTAGTTAAAATATTGCATTAAAATTCTGATGATTAAAGAATTAAATTTGCTCTTGGGTAAATTAATTAATTTAATATTATTAGTATAAGAGAATCATATAAATGTGGAAATTATGTTAAATTATTTAAAGATTGCAAAGAAGCTGGTGAAACTATGGGTAGTATTATTAATCATTTTTTAATTAGAATTAGAGTAAAAGCTTTAAAATAAATTGTCAAAACGTATCAATTATTAATTTATTATTAGATATATTTCAAATATAGAATTAGAATATTTAGCATAACTTTTAGCATTTTAAGATGTGGATTAATTTAGACAATTTATGTAGTATTTCGGTATTAATATTCTCTTAAATTTTCAATAGATTTAGTAAGATTTGATGAAACTTTGAAATATTTATTAACCAAACAAAGTATAAATGCATTTGATAATATTAATTTTGATAAGCTGAATGAGTGAGATAAGTATTAATATATATATTATCAATTCTCATGTATAATTTCTTCCCCCATAATACTACTTTTTTTCCTTCTTATTGAAATAGTTGGAAAAGATGTTAGATATCTACTTTATCTTTTAATCAATGTTTTAGATTACTTAAGTCTTTTTAGTTTATATTTCTCATTAATAATTTCTATAACTTTATCAACATTATATTAAGGATAATAAAATTAGTATTCTTAGTATTTATCAAATCCATCCAATTCATTAATAATTAATTTTTAATAATATTCAGCTTTTAATTAAGTTTTAAAATCTGCAAAAGCACAAAATGTAAAACTATTTTATTTTGTTAATTTAGTTTTATCAGGTGATTATAAATCAGAATCTGAAGAATGTTCACAAATATCTTGTAAAACAATTTTATCAGGTACTTTTAATTCAATTTTTTCAAATATTTCTTGTTTATCTTATTTTTTACTATTTAATTTAATTAATTTTAAAGTTGACATTTATTTACTACTACCAATTCCTGTAAAACTAGGCCTAGGATTATGAGTATTATTTGAATTTTATCTAAGTATTTAATCTTAACTTTCATGTGGACTTTCTTTACCTCCACTTTAAAAATTAGGATTAATATTGTTTTTAATAAGAGTATTTATAGAAGAATCAGTACAAGTTCTAAATAGATTTCTCTAATGTTCTAAACATTACAAATCCATTTTCTTAATTATTGAATCATTTATAGATTCTTCTTAAATTAAATTATTCTCTAAAGCATACGTTACTAAACGATATTATATACCAAGTCGATCACTTTTAGAATTCTAATTATAACCAATTCAATTATTACATGTGATTTAGTTTATCTTCTCTCAAATAATTGTCTGGTTTATTCTTAAACATATTGTCGTTTAACAATAAATCGAACATTTGGTTAATAAAATACAAAAGGACATTCTAAAACCTTATGATTTTAATAACAAAGTTCACAACCAGATAATTTTATTCTTTCTTGCAATTAAACTTTATTCAATGCTTATTTATATTTTTCAAGTTCTTCTGGATATTTTTGGAGCAATATATGAAATTATTATTTATCTAAAACAGCTACTCTAACAAAACTCTAAGCTTTGGCTGAAAAAGGTAATTTAGCATTAGTAAGAAAATACTTTTCTCCCAAAACTTCATTTTTTTTAATTAAAGATAACTATGAGGCTTTGTTTTTTTCTATAAATATTAATTAACTTATACATTTATTTAATTCTACAATTAAAGAAATTTCTCCTTCCAATACAAAATACAATTCATTTATTTCTTAATCCGAAATAACAATAAATTCATCTGGCATATATTACTTTTCTTTCACTAATTAACATATTTCATTCAACAATACATCTGAGAAAATTGTTGATATTAGTTTAGAATTTGAAATAAATTTTCTATAGATATCAATCTTTAATTCTGTTTTTAATGTAGGATCTAATTTTTCAATCATTTTAACACATTCATTATCTGAAGTATGATCAATCTATATAAAATACTCGAAAAATTTTTTGACTTTATTTGCCAATACTTTATTAACATTTCTTTCATCAATAAATCTTTTGATTAAAAACATTTTATGTCTTTAATTCTTCTTATTTTCATTTAATTAACTAAATATATTTCCAATACTAGAAATAGTATATGCAAAAACAACACTACTTACTACAGCTACAATTACAACAAACATTCTTTCTACAGAGCTAACTGGTATAACATCACCATATCCTATTGTCAATGTAGTAATCGAACTCCAATAAATTGAAAATACATAACGTACAAACCAGGATTCTCCATCAATATTTTTTTACTTGATCCAATTCTGATCATATCTTAAATCAATATATCTAAAACAAATATACCCAAATTCTTCTTCTAAAACTCCTATGTAATGCCATACACATCCAAATAAATGAGACAAAAATATAAACTATATCAGCAAACGAACGACATCTAATAGTGTTTAATAATTTTATCTTAAATTTAATATCTCTTCTAATGTATCTGCAAGCAATATTAATCTTTTCAAACGTATCAATAATAGAATTTCATAAATTTAAGATTCATCACTTATAGCACTTATAATTTATGGCATCACACTCAAAAAATCATAAATAAACGTAGATTTAAAATAATGTAATGCAATTTATTTTTAATCAATGACTAACACTCCATGTTCATAAAATCCTGTTAAAAAATTCAATAGTATTTCTATAAGGTATACATAGAGTGGTAAGATTAATAAAAAGAATTATAATAAATCTGAAGTAATTTCAATTTGAAAGCATATCTTTAATGGTACAAAGACCATTTGAATTGATAAAATTATCAATAGAAATACATCCCAAATTAATTTTGGGGTACTTGTTGGAGTTATAATAAATATAATCTTATAGACTACAAATTATATAAATATGTGGCATGACTAATATATGCAATTATTTTGAATTCTTAATTTAAGAATTTACTTAATAAATTTTATATAATTACAGAATAGCTAAGTTTCTTTTTGCCTCTAATTAAAAAACGTTCTTCGTAATAATCAAATATGGCTGATTAATCATTTATAGCATAGAATTGCCTTTTTTTCATAAATGTAAATTTGAACTTCTCAGAGTTGATTAATAATGCCATTACAAATCTAATAACGTAAGTCATAATTCTTAATGCTCCATTTTACCATATTTTATTATCCCAACCTCCAATTGGTTGATGAAGATCATCAGATTGAATTTTTTAGGTTTCCTTAATTATTTTACTTAAGGATTCTATTTTTGATTCTACTTTTGATTCTTTTCTACTTCTATGTTGACTTTAATTTGAAATAGAGGAATTTTCAGATGCATATATTTCATTATCATCATCAACACAACTTTCAGGAATTTATTGTTCAATTAATTATAACCCTAATCCTGGTCGACCATCAAATCCTTAATTATTGAAGACTAATATTAAGAAAAATATCTTGCTTAAGGTTTCAGTATTATTTCGCATTGTCATTAATCTTGAAGAATCAGTTTTACAAATTGTCTCTATCCCTTGTCTATCCATTTTATTATTACTATTTTATATATATATATATTGATATCATAAAATTATTTTAACTTGATTATTATGTATCATTATTAATTGTTTCATAATTGTTTTTTTTATTTCTTTTTTCATTTCTTCAAACAAATATATATATATATATAAATAAAATAAATAATTTTCAAAACTTTCTACTCTCAAAGTAATAATGAAAAAGCCTCACTCGTAGTCTTAGAATGTTAAATTGTAACTCCCACAAGAGAATCTGAATGAGCAAATACATCAGGATTATGACTTATTAAAATAAATTAGATCTAGTTTGATAACAATTTTACAATCTTTTATAATCTATAAAATATTTAAATTTATTGTATACTTATCAGCATTATCTTAATCTAAATGAGCATCAACTTCATCAAGAAGAATAAATGGAGCATCTATAGATGCATTTAATGCTAACAATAGAGCTATAGATGCAATTGCCTTTTCTCCTCCAGAAAGCTATTCTGAATTATCAAATATATATTTCTTATTAGGTGGATTAGGAGTATATATCAATCCTCCTTCAAATGGTTCCTCTTTATTTTCCATATAAAGAAGAACTGTTCCACCAACTCTATTTTAATTCTCTGTTAACTTTTAATATAACACTTTTATCTCTTTTTCTACTCTATCAAATAACTTATCAAATCTCTTCTTTCTTAATTACTAAGTCTATACTAATTGATCACTCAATTCAGCTTCTCTATTTTACAATTCTTTAATTGACCTTCCTAATGATTCTATGTTTGTTTCCAATTATACAAATTTCTCATCTGTTTTTGCTCCTATTAAACCAACTTGTAAGTTTTCAGACAGATACTTTGTAATTTCTTATTCCTTGATTTCCAATTCTACATTTATTTCATCAATCAATTTATTCCAATTTGATTGTCTCAAATCATTTTTAATAGCAGTATAATCTATAGCTTCCATATCCATTTATTAATCATCATCAAAATTTAAGGAAGGTTAAAAGGTTCCTTGAGATCTTTTAAATCTTACAGGTATAGATTCAATTTCACATAACTCAATTAATCTTCCTCTTTAGAATTTCAACTACTCTATTTTTCTATTAATTAAATTTATTTATTATTTTTTATCCACTCCCTTTTTTACCTATTGATTCCTCAAATCAGTTAAATTGAACAATTTCTTCTATTAAGTTTTTAATCTTTGATTTATTTCTAGTTACTTATGCGAATACTAAACTAAATCTTTATTCTTCTTCTCATGATTTTATTAAATATCAATTTTTCTTTGTTCATAATTATTAATTGCTTCAATTTTACTTTTTATATTATTTTGGAAATCATCTTACTTTTTTTTAAGTTCTTCCAAATATTATTCCATACTTTATTTTTAAACTTACAATTTATTTAATTGCTATTATTTAATTTCAAATTGCTTACCCAAATTTTATTAAAAATCTAATTAATTTAATTCCTAAAGACTTATTCCATTTCTTTTTGCAAAATCTTAATAAGCTAATTTTTATTGATTTTAAATTTAACTTAAAAATTTATCATTTTACTCATCATATTCTTTGAGTTATATTTTTCTTTTATTTATTTCATTATAAAGTTCATCTAATAATTTATCAACTTACTTTAACTTTTCATTATACATTTATATTGATTTTTATAATGAAATTTATTTATTTGATAATTGAGCCTGTTATTCTTCTAATTTCATTTTTAATGCTGATTGATATTTTAAATCATCTTAAACACTAACATTTTTGAGTGTTTTGATTTTATTTTATAAATCTTCTATAGATTTGACTAAATATTCTTTAGATTCTTTAGGTCCTCTTAATTAAATTCGTTAATTATTAGATCTAAAATTTCTCATATCAGATAATCTTTATTATGAACCATTAAAAACAATCATCCCTGATGTTGCCAAAGTAATACCATCTAAAGTAATTATTTATCTAACATCTTATATTTATTCTTTCTATATTTAAACTGCTAATTAATAAGAATCACAAACAATTACTCCACTTAATAATGATTTTAAAACTTTATCTAAACATTAATCATATTTAATTATATCTATTGCTAAATATGCTTTACCTGCTCTTGTTTGCTTTCTATATTATTAAACAAATTATTCAACATTTTCTCTTAACTCAGATTCATCTTTATTGCCTTTAACTCTATTCAATATTATCAGTTCCTTAACAATATCCAAAGATCTTAAATGCATATTAATCTCTTTTGCTGTTTTCTCAGAATCTACTACCAATGCACATAACAATCTTTGTCCAAGTGCTACTTTCAAAGGAATTGCAAATTATTACTAATCCGGATTACATAAACTGGATAATTCTCCTCGAAAATCTTTGAACATAGACTTTAGTTATTATATTAATAATTATGTCTATTTTTCATCAATATTCTCAGTTTCTTATACTTCAATCAATCTTAATTATTTCTCTTATTCTATTTTATGTTGTTAAAGTTATTTTAATTCATTTTCTTCAATTTAATTTTATCTATACAATTCATCTATTCTCTTTTATGTATTTTGATGTCTATCTTTTAGAACATCAAATTCATCTTTAACATATTTTAATTAAGTATTTTGATCTTCAATTGCTTAGATTAATTCCTTTCTATCATCTGTATATTATTTAATTTCATCATCTATTTAATCATAAATCTTTTATGACATTCCCTATTTCTCTTATAATTTTTCTAAATCAGATTATATTTATTAATTCTATATTTTAAATTTCATTTATAATTCTTAAAATTCTTCCATCAATTTCTTTGATAACTTTAAATCACTTTATGCTTTAATCTTCTATAAATATTAAGTTTTTCCATCTAAATCTGTTTATACTTCTTCTATCATTTCTATTTAATAATTAATATCTTTTTTTAATTTACTTAATAAACCTTCATATGTTGATAATTATTTCTTTTATAATTCTATTTCTAAATCAATTGAAGTTGTATCATATGCTTTACATTTTTCATCTTTTTTTATTTTTTTTTCATTTTCTTCAATCTAATTTAATTCCTACTTTAATTTTTCAATCTCTAAATCACATTATTAAATATCTTCAATCAATTTCTTATTTTCACTATTTTAATCATGTTCATCATTTTTATTCTAACTCAATTATTTTGAAACATCTTCTAATTCATTATCTATTTATTTTAATTCAAATAACTTCTATCTTAACTTCAATTAATTAATTTCATCATTAATTTTTTTAAATTTATCAGAAGTATTTTTTAATTCTTTAACCTTTTTTTATTCAGTTCTCATAGCTCCTCTTTAAAATTATAATTCTCTCATTCTTAAGACTACCTTATTTAATTCAGCTTAAATCTATTAACAAGTATTTTTATATTGAACACTCCCACTTACATATTCAAATAATTCCGTTAATTTTTTTGGCTCAATCGTTGTTAATGTATCTGTATCACCTTATAACATTATAAAGTTCTTAGCAG
The DNA here is from genome assembly GCA_905182985.1 of Paramecium sonneborni. Taxonomy (NCBI): domain Eukaryota; phylum Ciliophora; class Oligohymenophorea; order Peniculida; family Parameciidae; genus Paramecium; species Paramecium sonneborni. Next base: position 273,746 of record CAJJDN010000110.1, on the reverse strand, counting down.
GTAATATTATTTTAGATAATAACAAAAATGAGCTCAATTCTTTTTCACTTACTTATTAATCACCAATAAAAACTTAAGTTTGCTATTATTTATTTACAGTTCTTTTTAGTGAAATTTAAGTTTCCAAATAATTAATAGCATCAAATATTATTTCTACATACGCTTATCGATCTTCCTCCTAATAATTCTTATAATACATAGATTAACTATATATTAATTCCTCTGCTCTATGACATCTCATTGATCTTATTGAAATTCCCAATACAAATTAAATTGCATCTAGCACATTTGACTTTCCTATTTTATTTTATTATTTTATATACCTCCTCCATTTGGTCCAATAATGCTTGTAAATTTTGTAAAAGGACCTATATAATGCTCATTTTCAAATGATTTAAAATTATATACTTTAATCCCTTTTATTTTCCCTAATCTCACTTTAAATAAATCAGAGTTTTCTAGAGCATTATTTGACATGTTCTCACTGATGTTGTAATCTATATAAGCATTCGTATCTAATGACAATGTTCCTATAAGTTAACTCATAAATAAAGCTAAATAATTAATATGCCGGGTTTTTATTTTTGTATTAATACCTTTATTTAAAACATTCTTTAATATTTATCTAAAAATTTAGTAACAAATTTATTAATAAAAACACCTATAAACCTATTAAACTAAAACCATATTTGTTTAAATTTCATACAGACTTGTTCATACTTAAGTAAACTCTTAACATACAGTATCCAATTAAACTTTTAAAAAATTTTTATTTTTTCATAATATTGGATTAAAAATTTAGTTTATTTTTGTATTCTAAATATTATAAATGAAACAAAATTGCAATATGTTGTTTTAGAAATATTTAAATTGAAATACTAAATAAATTTGAATTAGAAATCTCTTTTTTTTTGGAATTAATAGAATTAAAATTATTATTTACATTATTAGAAGATTATGATCAATAGAATTAAAATGTAATTTTGGATAAGTTAGTTATGAAGCAAAAATGATAAATAAAATGTGAAAGTAGAAAATTTTGAGAATATTTGTTTTAGTTAAATATAATTATTTAACACCAGGATGATAAATGTTATAAAAATAAATAAATATTTATTAGTATATTAATATTTCTGAAATGTTTGTAGTGACTAAAATTGGACAAGGCTATTCTGCAGAGTATTTAATTATTTTAAATATTTAGTGTTTAACTAGTAAATCGATGTGGATAACTGATGGCTATGAAGGTTTTCAAGTAGTAATAGTAATCTTTATATGAAAATGAAATAAAAATGATGTAATTATTAAGAAACATTCCTGGAGTAATAAGAGTTAGAGAATGTGAATGTGATGGTTGCATAATGATGGATTACGCAAAATAAGGAAATCTGTTACAATATTTAAAGTTATCAAAATTCACAGAAGAATTTTCAAGACATTATTTTAAGTAAATAATCTAAAGTAAAAAATTTGTTAACTAGTAGTTATTTCTGAAATCCATAAGAATGGAGTGGCTCATAGAGATTTAAAATTAGAAAACATATTATTGGATGATAATTTTAACATTCTTATTTGTGATTTCGGATATGCAATTAAATTTATGGATGCTCAAGGGAAAAGAATTAAGATTAATACGTATTATTATTTATTTAATTTTAGATATGTTGGATCTCCATCAACAGCAGCTCCTGAAATCTTCCTTTAACAACCTTATCACGGAATTGAAGCAGATTTATTTTAATTGGGAGTTATTTTATTTTAAATTACTTCTGGTTTCTGTCCATTCTAAACAGCTAATATCAAATCAGATTAAGTATACTAGCTAATCTATAGGTATTTCTGTTGTTAATATTATTTTTTAGAAAATAACATAACAAATTTTGGGAAACATAATAAGTTGATTTTAGTTCTGAATTGAAAGATTTAATCATAAAATTATTAGCTTTCAATCCTAATTAAAGATTATCTGTAAGAATTTGTATTGATCTTATTAGATTTCAGAAATCTAAACTCATCCTTGGATACTCAAATCTGGGGTTGATGATTCACTAATTGTTCATGAAATGAGCAATAGGTATCAACAGATTCTTTTAACCTCCCAAGAATAAGAATAATGACATAAAATATTTTACTTTATCAAAATTTACATTTGCATTTAATATTTTAATAAATATAGATTAAAAGTCAATATTAATCTTGTTTTTGATTTTTTAATCTTTCCAATTCTTTATCTGAAACAATGTATTCAGTTGTAAATATATCTAAAAATTCCAAAAATTCAACATAATTATATTATCTCTCATATATTTCATTTAACTTTCCAGTGTTCAACTAATTTTTATATAAAATTATGTATGGTAAACTTTTCTTAAGTTATTCTCTTGATATATATAAGGATGGATAATCTAATTGACATATTGTAAATTAATTTCGATCATCTGAATCCATAAGTGCCTTAAATAAAGAAAGATAATGCAAAATATCCTATCTGTTAACTTTTTTTTCTAAAACTATTTGTTCAATGTTAATCAATTTCATTATTTCTTTAAATTTTTTATTATCTTTTGAAGAAAAGCTTGAAAATGGATCATTATTTAATTCTATCTTTTTAGGCAACTTTTTATAAATTGCATTTTTCAACACATCAACTTTATCTGCAGCATCTTCTTTTATTTCATCAATTGATTAAGTGCTTTCATGTAAAAGTTTTCTTTCAATTTGATCCTCCTCATTAGGATCTACCATTTATTTATACTATTAAAGTATTATAATAAATAGTATACCACTTTTAATTTAATTTCTATTGATTTTCTTCTGATCCCCTTTATTTGTTCTTTTCTTTATCTCATACCAGCTTCTTAATTTGCTAAATGTTAAGAGTATTTAGTTTTATTTTATTGTATAAATTATTATATTGTTTTTAAATAGGTTTTCTATTGATTCTTATTCATTTAAAAAATTGATTAGTCTATAATTTCATCATTTAATTATTCATCATCTCCTTCTTATTAAATTTTTTCGATTGTTTATGGAATATGTTATTAAACCTCTTCTTAAACTTAATCATAACCCATAGAATAAAAAGGAAGAAAATTATCTCTTTTATTAAAGAATTTAATAATATCATCCTTTGATCTTAAATCAACCATTTTTGTAGCTAATTTTACAAATTTTTCAATCTAAAACTACCCTCCTAAATTTAAAGTTTAACTCACTCTATTCCAAATATCGAATTCTCCCTAAAAATATTTCGCCTTGTATTTACTTGTAAGTTGCAATATATAAATTTTTCATATGATGGTATTTAATTTAATGTTTAAAGCTCCTTCCCATCCAAAAAATAAAACTTTACAGTATTAAGATAATGTTTATAGTGTAATAAATCTAAGAAGTGTTTTGTCCAAACATTATAATTATCTGTTAATTCATTAATATTATTGATTTTGTCATAAATTGGAACAAAATAAACTAATGCATTTAATTGTAATGATACAGGACTATTCAAATTTAATTTAATAGAATACCTGCTTTTAACTTCAACTTATGAACTTTTTAAAACAAGAGTTTGATGAGGTAAGTACAAAAGTATAAAGATTCTCTTGGTTCCTTTTTTGAAGTTAACTCCTTATTATACTATTTTTAATTAGAGAAACTAATTAATCATGTCTGGCTTCCAATAAGTGTTAAATCTTTCTAAATGATGTATTTCTTTTTAAACTTCATGAGCAATATTCATTCTGTTAACTTTATCGACTTTTTACCAAGATGCTTCATTAAAAGTTGGACTAAAATAAACAAGAAATATACCTAAGTTTACGAAATTTAAAAATAGAGTCATTCGAATAAGATTCTATATTATTATCAAAAAATAATGAAGAAAGATCAGTTCTAATTGGTTAATTGCTTATATAACTTTGTTATTATGAATGGAGTTTAGAGGGAGATTTGCTATTTTTTTTGGTTGCTTTTTTGTGTTCTAATTCTATAGTTTATGAATTAGGAATATCATCACTTATTAAGGAGAGTTAATGTTATCGATATTTTTTGATGTCTTCTTTAGTTCTTTAAAGTATGTTAGGAAAGACTATCCTTTTGATGTTTTTTTAACAGTTAAGTAATTCTTATTGTGTTTTAGAAGGAGAAGTAGCTTTAGTTATTTTGGGTTGAGATAATGAATGATGTGAGTATTTAATAATTGGAAGTCTTGAATTGAGGATAAAATTACTTTTCATGGATATAGAAATCATCGAGTTATAATTAATTAGAGATTTAGAGATCAGTGAAGACAATGGGAAGGTATTCTTTGGTAGTATGAGACATATTGGATAATTAGTATAAAAAATATAAAATAAAATGTGGGGTTAAGGGGGGGGTTGGGAAAATAGTATAATAATATATTATAGATAATTAAATGGTGATATAATTGGAATGAATAATAATTCGTATTAGTAAGATAAAGAGATTGTGAGATAATACATCATAAAATAAAATAAATAAAAAAAATTAAATCATATTTCCCAAATCTATAATTTGTATGACGTATAGTACGTATTATTGAAAGATGATTCATCTTGATAAAGCATCATAATTAAAAATAAAATGATTTAAACCTTCGCTCGACGTGCACTACAACCTTAATTTAGATGTCTAGCTAGATTTGGTTAGAGTAATGAAGAAGGGGATGTGTCTTTTTTGGAATAAGTGTATTAATATTTCGATAAGGCAGCAGCATTAACAAATATTCCTGTGGACATGCTGAAGTATTAATCATTAATAAAATAGCTATTATAAGAAGACTGATTGTGTAATAAAATTCCATTTGCCTTTGGTGAGAGATGATGGAACAGTAGAATGCGTAAAATTATGAAGTTAATAAATATATATAGATTCCAGCATTTAGAGCTTAACATAAGACTCACAAATTACCAACTAAGGGTGGTACAAGATTAAGTGAACACATTCATACAGAGGAAGTGGAAGCTTTGTCTTTATTAATGACTTTTAAGAATGCTGTTTGTGAATTACCATACGTAATAATTAATAAATATCATGTTAGGGTGGTGCAAAAGGAGGTTTGAAGATGAATCCAAAGAAATATTCAAAAAGAGAGATTGAATCATTGATGAGAAGATTTACAATAGAATTAGCAAAGAGAAATTTCATAGGAGCAGCTATAGATGTTCCAGGACCAGATCTAGGTACAGGAGAAAGAGAAATGAGTTGGATGAAAGTAAATATATTTTATTAATAAAAAGGATGAATACACTAAATTTGCAGGACATCTTGATATCAATGCTTAAGGATGTGTAACTGGAAAGGCTATCTCTTAAGGAGGTATTTCAGGAAGAACAGAATCTACTGGATTGGGAGTATTCTATGGATGCAGAGAAATTTTAGAAGATTATGAATTTTGTACTTAAGCAGGTATTCCAGCTGGTCTAAGAGGAAAGAACATTATTATTTAAGGTTATGGAGCTGTAATATATAATATTTATATTAAGGTTGGTTATTATGCAGCTAAATATATGTGTGCTTATGGTGCTAAATTAGTTGGAGTTGCTGAATGGGATGGATCTATTTATGAAGAAAGTGGAATTGATCCAGATGAATTATAAGCTTTTAAAGAATAAAGAAAAGGTGTTAAGGGATTCCCTAAAGCTTCTGAATACTATGAAGATGAATCTGTCATTTATAAAGAATGTGATATGTTTATTCCTGCTGCTTTTGAATAAACTATTAATAGAGTATATTTTTATATAATATCATTAGAATAATGCAGCTAAATTTAATTGCAAAGTTATTGCTGAAGCTGCCAATGGACCTACTACTCTTGCTGCTGAAGAGATCTTAATCAAGAAAGGTGTTAAGTTCCTCCCTGATGTTCTTCTTAATGCAGGTGGTGTTACAGTCAGTTATTTTGAATGGCTCTAAAATCTAGATCATATTAGGTTTCTATATTCATTTATTTATTATTCTAGACCTGGAAGAATGACCAGAAGATGGGAAGAAACTTCCAAATACAAATTATTAGAAGCTATTTAAATCTCTACTGGTTTGAGAGTAGATGTTGCCAAAAATCAATAAGCTGCTAAACTTCTTGAAGGTCCTTCTGCTGTATTTATTTCTATTTATACCTTTCTAGAAAGACTTAGTGTTCACTGGTTTGGAAGAATCTATGGCAGTTGCTGTATAAAAAACTAAAGAAACCGCAAGCAAATTAAATATTTCTTTAAGAATGGCTGCCTATTACAATGCACTAATGACAATTCATTAACATGTTGACACAGCTGGCTTAAGATGATAGTATATAATAAATATTATTAAAATTGTGTTCATATCTAAAATTTTATTTTATTTTATGTCATATTCATACTTAATTGTTCATTAATTGTAAACAATAAATCCATTTAACAACAAAATAATTTTTGTTGAATCAATAACTTCTACTACTTTTGTATGTCTTTTTCAATATTATCTATTTTTGATAACTATCATTAATAAATGAATATATAATTAATATAAATTTATGCTTGATTAAAGATACTTTTAAATCTAATTCGATTTAATATTAATATTTTAAACCACATGAATCAACTTTTTACCAATCCCCTAATCTCTTCCAATTTATTCCATTAAACTTAGACACTTACCTAACCCTTTCCCTTTTAAAATCCTCTATAAATATATTATTCATAATTTTAAGTACCATACAATTTTGCCCCAATTCATAATTACTAGAGTTAGTAACAAATGCTATTTTATAGTCACAATGATTAAAGTAATACTCTTACTTATCTTAGTCATCCAAGCTGAAAACTCAACCAACTCTAAAAATGTGACTTTGTCTATATAATATTCTCCAAGTGATAATCAATTTTTGAATGCCATTAATCAGCATCTTTTGAATAAATAAACTATTCGTGAATACATTCTGTTAATTATTGATGATCACACTCAAATCCATCATATAACTTAAAAGCTGAGAGAAATCAATTAAACTCAATTAGCTCAAATATTAGAAATTTTAGCTATGAAATAGTAACAGCAAATCAAGAGTAGAGAAGAATTAATAAAGTTTTGTCTTAGAAAAGCATTCAGGTTTATATTTAAGAGTATATCAGAAAAAAACAATATTTCAAGTATATTTCTCCACAATCAATTAGAAACTAACTTAAAAACAGCTCGTTAAGAATTTTTATAAATAATTGAACAAGAAATAAAAATTCCACTAATTCTTCCATTTAGAAAAAACAGCAAAAATAAAACAATGAATAATGATTTCCTAAAACAATTATTTTCATCTTAAATTTTCTAAACTTTTTACAGAGAGTTTTTAGGTATTCTTCTTTCTGTTATTTTAGATCATTTTGATGATGCTATAAAAGCAGATAGAAAAAATAAGATTGACAAACTATAGGACAAAATTTGGATGAGCTTAAGAAATAATAGTTCTGTAAATATATACATAATCCTAGGCATCCATCGATATAAAACGACTTCCTTGGTCATTTAAAAATACAGAAAGAGTTAAAACAATAGCATTTGAGTTGATGACATTTTCATAAAATCATTAAAATTGAAAAAAACAATCCTAATATTGATTTAATAGGTTATTCATCATCACCTTCACTTTTGGATGAATGTCCAATAAAATCAATTATTAATCAATCAAACATCTTTTTATATCACAAACTAACAATTAAATCCATAAATTTATTCCTTTTACAAAATAATAATTAAAATGATATTTAAATAATTAAATGCATGAATATTTTTATAAGAATTAGACAATTACTCTATCACAAAATTGTACCATAATGAAGAATGAAAGCTTAGAAAATTATTAACATTACCTAATCTTTTTAGATTTTTTCTTATATATATCATATGTCTATGAAATAATTTAATATCAACATATTTCTAGAATTCAATAATTAGATCTTAGAATCAAAAGGTTTCTAAATAAAACATTCTTCCATTAAATTTAATACTCTAGACATAAAGCAAAATTTAATATCAAAATTAATTCACACATCTAAATAAAATAAAAGATTAATTAGACTACAAAATTAGATTAAACTCTCTTTTTTACTCTATTTATAATCTACCTCTATGATATATTTCTAGTATAAAAATACAAGACACAAAAATATAAGTTATATATATTTTGATTTTAATTTCTCTAAGGAAAAGAACAAGAATTTGATATGAGAAATGAATCAAAAAATTAATTTCTTTTTAATTTAACAATAAAAATTTATTATAACGAAATTCAAAACTTATAAATGAATGGGAAATTTGTACAATCCTTAATAAATTTGTTCCCTTTTTAACATTAAGATATGATGATTAAATGTGTTTTCATAATAGGATTCGATAAGTTAATAAAAAAGGGGTTCTTCACAAATGGGAAGCCTAACATAAATGAAATAATTGATTATGCAAGTAAAATAGAAATTTAAATTAAGGCAAATTGTAATAGCATGGAAGATTGTAATTAGTTTAGGAACCTTGTGATATTAGACATGAATTGGATTAATTGAAAGATGAAATAAGTAAATTAACGCAATAGATCCATTATAATAATTCAATAATGTAATGATTAATGATGTAAAATTTAAGACAACGGCAAACATAAAGAAGTCATGATAGACTAGTATAGAATTTATCTCCTGTATACGATGACAGAAAGAGATCTGCTTCTCTTGGATTCAAACAATAATAATAATTGATACAGAAGAAATCTAAGGAGATTACACCAAAGATTACGGAAATAAAACCTTAAACAATTAATTAAATACATATAACAATCTCTAAACACCATTTGGATGATACAGAGATTAAGTCTGTTATGAGAGACAATTAAATAAAAGATAAACCTCCAAAACCTATAAAAACAATGTAAGATAATCATTAGAAAAAGAGTCACTTTGTTGATCATTAAAATACAGAAACTGAAGAGCCTCCAGTATTTGATGATACAGATAGATATCCAGTTAGGGATCATTATATTCCACAAATCTTATAATATTCATAACTTTAACAGAGTTAAATATCATAGTAATAATAATATGCTTAATAACAATATTAATAATAATAATAGTAATAGTAATAATAATAATAATAATAATAGTATTATTAATAGTAATATTAATAGTTATAATAATCATAAATATCTTCATAGTCAAACACAAAATAAAGTGATCATAATTCCCATAATACGCATAATACAAATTAAACATTTGCTTAACCATAATCAAGTTAAAAATAAGTATCTTAAAATAAAAAACAATCTCATGCTCAATAGAAATCACCAAATAGATCTCCTAAATTCAAATTTTCATAAAAATAATAGTCTAAGAAGAATTTAGAAACTGTTTAAGAGGAAAGCTCATAATCTCATGTGAAATAGCACAGTAGTCATTCTGCTTCTTCAAAAGGAAGAGCATCACATAGATAGACTAAAACATAGCAAAATACTTAGGCAGTATCAAAAATCAAAGCATTACTTGATTAGGATAAGAAATTGCATAAATAACATTTGTTAGAAATTGCAAGTGAAAGAAATTCATTCAAAAATTCATCAGATAAGTTAAAATAGATGCATGAAGAGCATCTTGCTGAAAGTAATCATTCATAAATGAATAAGATATCTACTTAAGAAATTAATGAATCTACTCATAAAAGAACTTTATCTAATAATAGTTTTTATAAATAATAGTAATAACCAATGTCACCATAATTAGATTATGAACCAAAAGTAATAGGATCACCATAGTATAATTAATTTTAAGGTTCCCTTTCTATGACAAATTCAAATAAAGGAAATCAATTTTTAGGAAATCCTTAATTATAAGATAATATATTGATTTACAGCAAATACAAATAATAGATTTTAGATCAATATTCACCAAAATTAAATTATTAGTACAGACCTTCAAGTGTTGGGAAACAGTAGGAAAGTGAGTTTAAGAGATCAGAAGATTTCAACAGAAGTTCTGTAAGTAGTAATTTTTCAATGTTTAATCCAAACGAAGAATTGAAAACATTCTTTTAAAATGATTTTTTAGAAAGAAAAAGATTTAATCAATATGGGTATAGTGATATGATGAAATAAGTAAGATATATATATATGTATAAATGTAGTCTTCTTTAAACTCATCTCAAGAACAGAATTAACATCAGAGTAAATACATAAATGTGAGTTAGATTGAGGATCAATAAAATTATAGTAAAAATTTATATAGTCCACAATAATATTAAAATGTTGATAAATCTAATGTGTTTAATAATAATAGATTGAGCGTAACAAGAATACTAAATAATTCATAAATATGAAAATATATTCGTTTTTTTATTCTAATGAAATTATTATTAATAGGACTATTGGTATTAGTAAATACATAATGGATAACATAATATGAGGCATTCTAGAATGAAGAGTTTGACTCTTTGGATGGTAAAATGATAATTAATTTAAAGGTTGGGTGATTTAAAATTAATTTGAAGCAACAACAGATATAATTACAAAATGCAGTGGTAAAAATATAGTTGGAGGATTCAAGACATTTGGTACAAAGAGTACAGCTACAAAATTACTGAAAATACCTCCTCATTATAAATTAAAGTTCAATTTACAATTATGGAAGTATTGAGATCGTGATATAATTAATTTAGAATAGGAGAATGGGAAAATGATGTGATTTCTGTTTATGTAGATGGAGTTCCTTGGGAAATGAAATGGGGATTTACAGAAGGAGGAATTCGTTTATGTGGTGGACCAGAATCAAAAAATAGTGATAAAGTATTTGATGTTGAATTTGAAATATTGCACAATTCACCAACTGTAACAATAGTTATGGCTACAACTTCTTAAGGAAAAGCTGATGTATAAGCATGGGGATTTAGGTAATTAAAAATATCATTTATTCCATGTCCATCAGAATGTGGGATATGTCATAATGATAAAGTTTAAGAATGTAAACACTGGAATTAGGAGGCTTTAAGTTGGTTCCATGTAGACACTAAATTGGAAGGATGGAAATTAGAGAATGGAAAACCAAAAGGATTTGAATGTTCTGGTATTGTAGTATTTGGGGGTTATGAAAATATAGGTGCTAAAGCATTATTATCAAATACAATTACAAATCTAGTACCTCATAGCAAAGTTATGATTAAATTTACATTTTGGAAGGTACGATATTTAGTTTTATATTTTAGATTGATTTATGGGATAATGAAGAATTTTATGTTAAAATTGATGATAAATAAGTATAAAAATTAGCCTTTTAAAAAACTGATGGAATTGATTTATGTGGAGCGTAAGTTAAATTAATAATTTTAGTAAGGAAACAAATCCTGGTTATGGAGAAAAAATTGTATCTATTGAGATTATATAAAAACATTCAAATCCAACATTGACTATATCCTTCACTACTTCATTAAAAAAAGATCCTGATGAATAATCATGGGGAATTCGTGATTTCTTTTTGTTTGCTGCATAATGTACAAAGTTTTGCGAAGAATGTGTTGGAACTGCAGAAAATGAATGTACTAAATGTTAAGCTACACATACATTACAAGATGGAAAATGTATTAATAAGAATGAATGGTATATCTTATCAAAAGAATTCTTTACAGATGAGCAATTTAATAAATTAGATGGATGGAAATTTTAAGATAATGATCCAGCTGGACCAAATCCTCCAGTAACAAAATGTGGAGATTTAGGATTAGTAGGTGGATATTAAGCTTTTGGAAAAGTAATTATTATGTAATATTAAACAATTTTAGAAAGCTACTGTTTAAAAAGTGTTTAAAATACCTAAACATGATTTTATTAGAATTAAAGCAACTGTTTATAAAATTGATGAATGGGATGGAGAAGAATTAACTATGTTTGTTGATAATAATGAATTTTGGAGTTAATTTTTAGGATGGAATGATCCAGGCTAAAGTGATGTATGTGGTAGACCTGATGGAAACTGGAAAGAAAGAATTATGAGTATAGATAAAATCATTCCTCATACATAATCAGAACTTACAGTTGATTTTAAGAGCACACTACAAAAAACTGCAAATGAAGCTTCTTGGGGCTTTAGAGACTTTTTATTATTGTATTCACCATTAAAAGAATGCATTGAAGTCTTTAGTGAATGTAATTATCAAGGTTAATCTTCTAAAATTTGTGACAATATTGAGTCTCTTAAAGATGTAAATAGACTATTTTATTTAGGCTCAAATAGAATTTGATATTAAATCTATTAAAATTCCAGAAGGTTTGAAAATTACAGGATTTAAGAACCCAGGATTCAAAGGAGATAGAGTAGAATATGAAACTAATCAAGAATGCATTGACAAGATAGAATTCTCATTGATATAAAAGTAATTGACTGGAAATCTGAAATATATAAATAAATGAATTAATTAATATTAAAATATTCTGAATTTCTGTGGAAAATTTCAATTTGCTAGCTCAGATCATTAAATAAATATAGCATTAATTGAAAAAATAATTTATTTATTCAAATAGTAAATAAAATCAATTTTATAAATATTAAAATTTGACATAAGTATTACCAAATTTTATATAAACTTATTCATCACTTAATACTTCTTAAATCTAATTTGATAATATCGATGTGATTAAATATATATTTATTGATTTTTTTTTTAAATTAATAATTGTTATAACATAAAATATGTGTTGATTCATTACAACTGTCTCGTTACCACTTAAAATTCCTAATCAAAAAAAAATCTTTTGCCAAACTGAAGTTAAATTTTTAAGTGAAGTAACCCCTATAAACTTATTACAAACATAAATGGTACTATTTTTATAATAAAAAATGATATTGGTCAGAAAAGCACAAGACAAAAATCAAAAAAGTACAGATATAATTTTAATTTTGCAATAACAATGGATATACAATGTGTTTTTTATTAAGTATTATACTTTTTAAGAACTCTTTGAATTGGATTAGACAAGAACTTGTATGAAAAATAAAAAATTGAGATAGAAGATTAAAGCTTTTAAAATTTTACAATATAAATCAATCCTAAAAAATCATGATATATCTCTGTGTTTTCCAAGAAATGTTTAAAAATTATCATCAATTAATAATCTTCCAATCCTCTAAATAGAATAAAAAAATCAAGCATTCTCGAATTCTGGGATTAAAAATAAAAATTAAAAACTCAATAAATAAATACATCAAATTATTGATATTTATAATGATTGTTTTATTAAATCGCAAATGAACATTAAATTTTGCTTTTACTTTAAATAATGACAATCAAATATATAGATCTATTGATTTTTGCAAAAATAATTAGATAATTTAATTTTCTATGAATAAATTAGAAGCAATTAGGAAATATATTATGAGTTGATCAATATCTATGAGTTATTGTTGTAAATATATTATCATTCGAATAAAGCTCAATTTATTTCTATCTACTCTTACTAGTTAATTGCTCTTAATCTTTCATACTTGTAATTTAATTCACTTTTTGCTATAAAATTTCATTCTGAAAAGTATGTTTTTTTAAGCTTCTATTTTTTTATTACTATTAAACAACCTAACTCTCAGTTGAATGCTAAATATATGGCATTTTTGGTATCTTATCTTTTATATGAAGATGTTAACTGAATTTTCTTTATTTTATATAAGGAGATTGCTATCTATACAATTAATTTCGTTCTGTTTTATATCCATAATCATCTTAAATTATGTTATCTGTCTACACTAACTTTGAGTTTGTAACTTTCAAAATCTCATCATATGGCTTTTTTTCTGTGTTTTCATCTCTTTTTAAAAATAATGTAATTGCTTTTTTATTCAAACTTATAGATCCTGTTTTTGACATGATTTCTTAAAAATGGCGTATAGATCGAGAATATGAAAAAACTCTTTTGGGCTACTCAAATACCTATTTTATTATTTAATGCTAATTATAACAAATAATTCTCTGCTTCTTATTATTCTTATTTAACAAGATCTTTAGCTTATTTTTTCTTTGTGAAATAGCTTCTTAATCAAAATCAAAAATCATTAATTATATAACTCATGATTTAAAGTTTATTTTATATTTTTTGTTATAATTCTAAATAAATAACTTATAAACTTTAATTAAAATTTTTTTTCAAGATTTTATGTTGAGTTTAAAATACTAACAATACTATAAAGATGAGACATGATAATCATTAATTGATTTTTTAGATTGATTATTTTTAAAATAAATTAAAGAATCAATAAAATATTTGATAATAAAATAAAAATTCTTTGATTAGTATTCTATTAAAATGAATTTTAACCTGAATCGAATAGGAGATTATGAATAGAGAAAGATTATTGGTGCAAGCAATTATAATTTAATTGAGTTTTAAGACACAATGAATTCCTAGAAATTTTATATCATTCATGGAAAACTTTTAGATGAATAAATTAATAATAAATTATTCGACATAATTAAAAGGAATGAATGCTTTAACTTGATTTAAATTATTGGCAACTATAAAGATAACGAAAATAATTAATATATATAGATTGACAAATGCGATTTTTCCTTATATTAATATATGGAAGATAGAAAACTTTATAAATTTACAGCTGATGAAATTTACGATCTATTAAGTTAAATAATAAATGGGTATATGTACATATCAAAAAAATTTGAAACGCGATTTTATGAATTAAATCCGAATAAGATTCTAGTAAGGAGATTAAAAAACTAAAAAATACTTATAAAAATATTTTTTAATTTCTTGGGTTCTAATTTTTAACGTTCAAAAATGCCCACGGTATTTACGCATTATAAGAGTCCAGAAGAAATAAATAACTTTGCATAAGCATCAGATTAAAGTGATATTTATTTGGTAAATAATTGATTAAATTTTAGCTTGGAATAATATTATATTAGCTATGCTATGAGATGTAAAAACCAACTGAAGGAATAAATAGTATGGTAGATCTTATTAAATTTTAATAAAATTTACTTTAATCTAAATAATTTTAAGATAAATTAAATTAATAAGATGGTGTTGATTAAGTTTTAAAGAACTTGATCGGTAGAATGATGTAATTTAACTAAAAGGATCGAATTACATGGAAAGAATTATCAAACCATAATAAATTATAATAAAGCTTTATCTTATTAAAAAATAAATATTATATAGACAAGAATAAATAACTTGGAAAAGGTGCACAGGGAGTTACATTTTAAGTTGAAGATTTAGAAACAGATGAGTAATTGTGTGCTAAACAAATTGACATCACTTAAACCGAAGGGCAAAGAGAGATGGAGATTTATTAAAAAATAATGAAATAAAAAACTCATTAAAATATAATAAAAACTTTTGATATAATAAAAACTGATGATAACTTAAAGACTTATATTATTATGGAGAAGTGTGATTAAAATATTGAAGAATATTTTTAAGGTAGGGGATAAAATTTAACTGATGCAGAAATATTTGATATGTTGACATAAATTGTTAATGGATATAAATTTTTAAAAGATTTAAAAATTATACATAGAGATTTAAAACCTTAAAACATTCTTGTGAAATATGAAAATGAAAATCCAATTTTTAAAGTACTATGTTAATTAAGTCCTAGATTATTGATTTTGGTGTTGGAAAAATCATTGATAAATAATAGGCATTCACTGTTGCAGGAACACCAATATTTTCAGCCCCAGAAGTTATTGATGGAAACACATATGATTATTCATGTGATATTTTTTCTGTATTTTATTCTTTTTTTATTTAGCTTGGAACCATGCTGTTTTATCTTATTTATGGATACTTTTATATAAGTGCTTCATCTATTGAAGATTTAAAAAAATAACAAAAATTATTTTAGAATCAACCTTTTAAATGTCCATAAAAAAATTTTTCAAAGGTTATTAATTCTACTTTTACTTCATTAATTGAAAGAATGTTAATTTATGATCCCAGAATGAGAATAAAGTGGGAAGATTTACTTGATGAATTATAAGCTTAATAAAAAATTTAAAAAATTAATACAAACTAATACAATTAGAATTAACATCCAAGAATTTAAAACTAATAATCAATTTAATAAGTTAAAAATTACAATAATGATGCTTAGAAATATAATTAATAATAAGCTTATCAATAAGTACCCTAAAATCTAAATTAAAAGATAATTTAATAGAGTAATCAAATGAATAATCAGCATGAAAACTATTTCAATTATAATATACAGAACAATTATGAATATCAGAATAATAGAAATATCCCTTCATAGCCAAATAGTAATATATAATAATATCCTTCTCAAAATTCATAAAACAACAATAATTAATAATTTTATAACCCAAGTATTTAATCAAAGTAAAATGCACATATAAGAGTTTTGCCATAATTATATGGAGTTACACCTTAAGCAAGTGGTGATGTTTAAAATTTTTAATAATTTAATCATTAAAATCAATAATAGATAAATAATAATTAGAACTCAAAAGGGTAAATTATTAATGAAAATAATTTTAATAGGGGGATAATACAGTAGAGTAATTAAAATTAATTCTAATACTCAAACCAATAAGTATAGCCATCATAATCATAATAACCAGTTAGATAATAACCATATCAATAACCATATCAATAACCATATCAATAACCATCATATCCATAGGATTATAATTAATAATAGTATTTATTACGGGAAAATTAACATTAATAATAAAATAGATAAAATATTAATCCATAAAATAACTTTTAATAATTTTTGGATGAGCACTAACATAATTAAATAATCATTTAAGATAGTCAATAAGATTTTCCAAATTCTCCAAGAGATAGGGATTATGATTATCAAAAAATGTTAAATATGATAGAATAAAATAATGATAAGATGAATGCTATTTTGTATATATCATGCTTCCTTGTTACAATATAAAATTCTATTGAAAAGTTGGCAGATGCTAATGAATCAGACACTAAGATTATTTTAGAATATTATATTAGAAAGTGTTAAAGCTCATGTTTAGATGACTTAATAATTTTAAAATAAAAGGACTATTTATTCTTGGGTGGATAATTATTACAAGCAAATTAAAATAGTCTATTGGATTAAATTACCGAAGAAGATTTAGAATATTAAAAACAAAAGATTAATACGAGAATTGAATAAATTTCAACTTAAGTACGAAACTAAGTAAAAAATGAAAAACATAGAAGATCTTTTTTCTATTTAAATAATAAGCTATCAACAAAATAATAGTTACAATAAATAACTTGTTATGATACAATAATTTGTTTTTAAGAAATTTTCCAATTTTTATAAGGCCAACCAGATATGTAGATAATTTCTAAAGAGATTTAGGCATCTTTACAAAGTATATCTGATTTTTTTTTTAAATTTCCTTTTTAATAACTAGACCAATTAAAGAAGAATGATATGATTAATTTTAAATGATTTATTATTTTTTGGATTAAAATATTAGTTATATTTGTGCCTCTAAACAACAAATAAATCATAATATTGATTGATTACAAGGTGAATGGTCAATGAGCTTAATTTTAGAGTGCTTCTTAATATATTGAATAGAATGTAGATTTTTTATCATTTAATAGTTCTTGTGTAAAACCAAATTCTTTAAGTAATCCTGAGTCGATAACTAAAATTCTTAATAATATTAAAAAAGAGATACTTATCACAATGTAAAATAGTATTGATACGATGAGCAATAGTTAATACAGTGCAATTAGAAAAAGCAGATTAAATCACTTATTAGATTTTATGTTCAGTATCAACATCAATATTAGCAGTAGCTTCATCAATGATAACAATTTTAGTTTTTTTAAGAATAGCTCTTGCAATACAAATCAATTATTTTTCTCCAGCACTAAGATTATCTCCTCCTTCCGAAATTTTTGTCATTAGTCCATCTCTATTATTTACTAACCTATTTAAACAACATTTATTAATAGCTTATAGAATTTCTTGATTTGTTCTTTGATTCTAAGGATCTAGATTTTCTTATATGGTGGCATTAAAGATGACAGCATCTTATAATATGATTGTAATTGATTCTCTTAATTATTTTAGAGATAAGGTTGATATGTCAACATTATCAATTAATATTTATCCTTCTAAAGATTCTAAAATTCTTAATAAACTTAAAGTAATAGATGATTTTCCTGCTCCTGTTCTACCAACAATACCAATTTTTTCTTAAGAATTAATTTTGAAACTTAAATTACTAAGAGCAGGAGGGAGTTTCTGACGATATTGGACTGAGTAATTGAGGAATTAGATTTCACCATTGTTTGGCCAATTCTACAATTTAACATTATTTTCATTTCTTTTTTCTGGTTTAATTCTATAATATAAGAAAATTTAATTACTTAGTATAGGCTAAACATCTCTCAAATGATATAATACCATTTTCTAATAAACTTAAGGATTCAACTGTTTGAAGTACATTAACATCAATGTTTGATGCATATGTCATTAAAAGTCCTGCAAAGGCTGGATTTTCAGTATAATAGATACAATAAACAATAGCAGAAATGTTAACAATAAGACTAGACAATCCTAAGATTTATAAAAACCAAGCATTTGATTCCACTTATTTGTAATATATTTTTTTATTAGTATCTAATTTTTAAGAGAAATTCTATAAAAATTAATTTGTCTATTAATAAGCTCTTATAGTAGTTAATCCAGATAAGGTTTCAGTAAAGTAACTAAGAATAGGACTTTTACTAATTAATTCTAATCTTTAGAGTTCTCTAGAAGCTTTCATATAGAGTCTATTCATTTTGAAACAAATAAGAAAGAATCCAACAATAGGAAATATTATTAAGTATGTACTTGCATATACATTTAAAAAGGTATTACTGATTAATTGACTAATTTTAGTATAGAGCCAACTTATATTCCAATAGATTTCAGTATCTAAAGAATTAATGTCCTTAGTTAATCTATTCATAATTCTACCTTAAGGAACTCTTTCAAAAAATGAACATTATGGAGCATAAATTAAAGTTTACATCATTTTATTATGTATAATTTAAGCTGATTTAATTGATTAATTTATAATTGTTACTGCTCTTAGGAAAGCAAAGAAAGCTTACATAAAGCCTAACGTAAAGTAGATAGAAAAATATAATGTATTACGAGAGAACTCTTCATCTGTTGATGATAAAGCAGCCCATTTAGATATCCATATGCTTGATCCTAAATAACAAAAGATCCAGACTATCATTATAATAACGACTAAAGAAAAACTTCGTAATCCTCCATTATGAGCAAAATATTATAAGAAAACCTCATAATTAATATTCCCTTTTTATCTTTCTTCAAGGAGCATTAAATCCTCTACTTCATCTTTTTATGAAGATTATATTGAAAGAGGTATAACACTTGAACAATCAATATTAGAATTACTTTTTATTGGTGTATTTTTTTTTTAATTTTCTAATGGATTCTAAACTACAAAAGAATCCTCTAAATCTCCATTATAATTAGAGTTAAACTTAGTTTTTATCTCTTAAAATTTTTAACTTTTCAACATATTTCTATATGTTCCTTATTCAATTATCTCTCCCTTTTCAAATAAATAAATATAATCTGTATATTTACTATAATTTAATGCATGAGTAATCAATATTCTAGTAGTCTATTTCAAGTTACCTAATAAACATTCTTTCATAATAAAATTCCCTACATGAGCATCAACTGCACTTAATGGATCATCTAAAAGTATAACATCTGATTCACTATATATTGCTCTTGCTAAACTAATTCTAGCTTTCTAACCTCCTGATAAATTGATTCCCTTCTCTCCTATCGTTGTTTAATCTCCATTTATTAGAATCTATAAATCTTATGTTAAACATGAATAATATATAGCATTCTCATATTATTCTTAATTAAACTATTTACCAAAAATTATATTCTCTTTTACTGTTGCATTCTATATCCAAGGTTTCTAACTAACATATGCTAATTTCCCATTCAATCTTATTTTTGGTTATCCATATCCTTCATAATATACCATCTCTCCTAAAAGTGCTTATAAAAATGAAGTTTTTCCAGAACCCACATCTCCTATTATTGAAACAAACTTTCCAGGTTCTATTTTCAAATTTATATTTTTTAATATTGGTTATTCCTATTATTATCCCTTAAAACATTCCTATACTTTGTCCAATCCTTCATTCTAATCATCAATACCAGTCTTTGCCTCTTGACTATTTGTGATTTATTTATTCCAATAAAATATTCCATTCTAAAAATCTACTGCTGCTGTTGGATCTCGAAATTCTGATGTATAAATGCAATTAGTCATTAAATCTTTTGTAGCTAAAAATTTTGATATTCTTTTTAATGATAACTTTGCCTCTATTAAAGAATTTATTGCAATTGGCAATTAAAGCAAAGGTTACTATAAAATCTAAAATAAACTTATTATTGCAAATGTTGTACTCGGATTCAGTTGATGTCCCAAATAAACATATAATCCAAATGTCATACTCAAAATTAATTAAGGTGTTAACCATACAGAAAATATATTTATAGCTGAATAATAAAGTCTATTTTTTATGCTTTTAATCTCCTTCTCTCTTGCTTCTTCAATTTTAATTAAAAAATGTTCTTCTAAAGCATTTATTTTTATAAATTTTATTTAAGAAAAAATTTCATTTGCTATTTTCGTTCTTTCATCTTTATCTTTGAGAAGTTAACTTTATGATTTAACAACTTATTTTCCTGTAAATATATTAAACACAATCATTATCAAAATTATTGTGCATCCAATCAAAAATGACAATCCTATCATACTATACATTAAATATAAACTTATCCCTAAAAATTAATCTGTGATTATTACCTAATTATAAAGGTATCATTAAAACACTAGATATATAACTGGTAATTAAGACTAGTTTTTATGCATCTACTTAGATTAAATTCGTTATTTCTCCACTTGACCATTCTGTAGTACTAAGTAATGAAACTCGTAAACACTTTCTCATTATTTCCACACTTACTACTGACATAGCATCATAACCAACACATAACTATTATTATAATCATTTAATACAATCATTCTTCTTGAATGTGCTTAAGAGAAAATATTCATAACTCTCAGACATAAAATTGCCAAAATCAAATATATTGCATCATCTTTATCTCGATTTTCATTCTTTATGTAATCAATAACAGTTCTTATTAGCAATGGCATACAAAGTTATCCTAGAGTTAACAATAAAAGAATTAAGACAACTCTTAGAAGAGGAGCTAATATGACATAGAATATTACACAAAAAGAACAATAATAGTTATTTTATAAGTTTACCATCTTTTTATAGATAGGTGAAAAACTATTCATGCATTCTAAGAGATTTCTTTGGATACCTTAATTCTTTGATTTAATCACTTTCAAGGGAAACGTTTTAAGATTGCTGAAATATGAAGATTATTTATACCTTCATCATTGGATAAACATCTAAAAAGAATAATAAAGTTAATAAAGATCTTTTTTCTCCATCATTTTCATCTTCAGAATTCTCTTATAATAGGGCTTATTAATTGCTCACAGGTTAGAGCTCAAGATTGAATTAAGAAGGTAAATCCATGGATTTTATTAATATTTATTTATTTAAAAATTACTTTAATATGTAGTCATAATGCGTAGAATTTTTTCGCTTTTTTATTATCCTAATAAATTATTTTGATTTAAAAATATCAATAGAAAATAATAAGGGTTTAGGTAGAAAATTTAAGAATAAATATTTATAATAATTGAAATATTGAAAATCCAAGTGAGTAAAATATGTATAAAATAATAAGTTTTAAAGTTTTGAAATGAAATGTTTTTTTACCTGTTAAATTAAATAGAAATTTGATAATTTTGGAGTTCAGTTACAGAAACGAATAAAAAAAATATAATTAATAATAATGAATAATAAGTAGCGAATAGCAAAATATAAGGAGAAAGTGAATGATGTAATTGAGAAAATGATGTATGAACTGTTTAAATAATAACCTGAAAACTATGTAAATAAATTAGTTTATGAAAGATTGATTGGATGATGGAATATTTAGAATAAGTTAAAAGGAATTCATTAAAGAGTCAATAAGCAAAGTTTGAAGTAGAATACAATTTATCATCTGAAGAAGAAGAGAATGAAGAAGTTGAAGAATTACCATAGCCAGTTAAAAATACAAAAGGTTTTAGAAGTTCTGTAAGTGCAGAAGTATTTGGAATGCACAATAAGAAAGAGAATTTTATACCAAGAGTAATTCCAAAGACAGAAGAATAGAAATAATAGATATTAGAGAAATTAATGAAAGTGTTTATGTTTTCAGCTTTAGGCTAAAATGAATAAGAAATAGTAGTAAATGCAATGGAGGAAAAACATTACTAAAAAGACTAATGGGTTATTAATTAGGGAGATGATGGAGGTGAGCTTTACATAGTATTTTCTGGTGAACTTGATTGTTTTAGAAGAATGAAAGCAACAGATACAGAATAAAAATATCTTAAGGAATATAAATCAGGAGATATGTTTGGAGAATTATCTCTTTTGTATAATGCACCTAGAGCAGCATCAATTTAAGCTAAAAGAGATTCTATTTTATTTGCATTAGATAGAAGCACATTTAATAATATTGTTAAAGATGCTACTATTAAGAAAAGATAACAATATGAAGATGTTTTATCTAAGGTAGAATTATTATAATCTATGGATACATATGAAAAGACATAAATATGTGATGGTTTAAAAGAATAAGTCTATTCTAAAGGTTAAATTATTATTTAAGAGGGAGAAGAAGGTGATAAGTTTTATATGGTTGCAGACGGAACTTTAATTGCTTATAAATAAAACAATGGCTCATCTGAACAAGTCTTACGTTATCAAACTGGAGATTATTTTGGTGAATTAGCATTAATTCATAAAGTACCAAGATAAGCTACAATCAAAGCTGAAGTATTTTATATTAATTAAATTTTATAGACTGATTGCACTGTTGTTTATTTGGATAGCAACTCATTTTTGAGATTGCTAGGACCTGTTGAAGATATTTTAAGAAGAAATGCAGCAAATTATAAAAAATTCATTTCGAATTAATGATCTTGTTATAAGAATTCAGTATATCAATAATATTTTATGAAATCTTCTATTAATTTTTAATTCATATTTCATTTTTGTATAATTATTGTATCTCTTTTCTATTTATCTAATTTTATATCATCTTTACTATTTTTTGTCTTCATTATAAATTAATTATTAAAAGAAAGTTTATTTAAATCAAAGCCATTTATTTATAGATGTCCAAATGTATAATATTATACTATTACTATTATTATCTTATTTTAAATTCAATAATTAACTGAATATTTTAATTCTACTAAATTTTAAACTAATTATTGAAGTTGTTTATAATAAGAATTTTCATATTGATATTTATTAATAAAAAGCTTTGTTATATTTATTATAATAAATCAGGTTTAATTATAATTTTTAGATTTACTTATTGATGTTTACTAACAATAAATATAGTGTGCTTAAAATTAAAGAATATTAATAAATTAGGTTATTCCCTACATAGATTAATTAGAAACTCTAATTTGAGCTTTTATATATTTTTTTGAGAATTTGCCTAGGTTCAATTGTTTTCAATATTTTAAAGAAATATTAAATGGATTTATTCAATTCTTTTTCACAATTTTAAATATAAAAAACTTGATTTTTTAAATTCTAAATTTTATTATGAATAGCTCAAAATTCATATATAAGAAGTTATGGACTCTTAATAAATATTAAAAAAAGTCTTAAAAGTTTTATAACATAGAAAGGAAATTAAATATATAATATAAGAATTATTACTGCTTTATTATATGTATTATTCCAAAAAATGAGAATTTGAATAATAATAAAATTTTCAATTAAAATTTTTAATCAAAAAATATCAGTTATATTATTCTTAGATATATTTTGATAAAAAACAATTACTAAATGCAACTGAAAATTTATTTATTATCCATAATTAATCCCTCTCTAATAATAGTTTTAAAATGATATTTTTACTTGCTCTTTCTTCAATTGCTAGTAAGCAAATGTTTAAAATGACAAATTAAAAACGAAAACTTATTTTCAATATTATAAATGTTCTATATTTTATTGAAAACCGATTTTTTAAATTTCATACTGATAATATTGTATTAAAATAAAAATAATCGCTTTAGCAGTAATTATAATGAATGCCTAAATAGTTCTTAAATTGTCATGGAATAAATTTAATTATGAAAACTTGTTCAAAAAGAAATCACTTCACTAGTTAGATTATAAGGTATATATCTCTAGATTATTTATAATTATAATGTTGCATATGGAAATAAAAACATTAAAGATTTTAAATAAATACAATAGTTTGTTTCTTTAAGAATTACTATAGAATAACTATAATTATTTCCATTTTAAATATAAGTTTTAGATGACCAATCTAAAATTATTCTTGGTAGTAATTTTTTTAGTATACTATGCTAATTAAATATGATTGACATAAATATATAATAATAATATCTAAACATAGAGAGATAGTTAATACAATCTATTTTTATAATTTTGTATTAGATTCATTTAGCAAGACTATTTCCTTTTACACATTTAATAAATTTTCAGGATAAATAAAATAAATAACAAGATTTGATTTTCTGTAATATGTTTATTATTAAAAATGAATAGCAGATATCAAATAAACTTGAAGTAAAAGCTAGGAAGTGGGGTGTATGGAACTGTATATGCAGCTTTTGACACACTAACAAATGAAATCGTAGCTGTAAAATAAATGAGCAAATAAGAACTGGGATTAGACAACAAAATCTTTAGATAAGAAGTTGAATCTATGTAAAGTATACCATATTAAGATGGGTAAAATGGATCATAATATTTAATAAGGTAATATAAATAATGTAATTAATAAAAGGTATAAGGATTTCTATTAATGCTCTAATTTCAATAATATTGTAATGGAATGTTTTAAAGACTCTTTGGATCTTAATTCTTATATTGAAAAGAAAGGTTAGATTTGTGAAGATGATGCGCTATAGATATTTCATTAGATTGCTTCAGGAATAAGTTTCTTACATGATATGCATATTGTACACAGAGATATAAAGCCATCAAATATTTTAATTAGAACGAAACCAAAATTAGAAATTAAAGTTATTGATTTTGGATTCGCAAGACTATTGAATGATGAATAAACTACTTCAAGAACATATGTTGGAACTCCAATGTACATGAGTCCATAAACAAAATTATTGTATTGATTGGACTATTAATTAAAATTTAGATCACAATATGATCCATATGCTAACGATATTTGGAGTTTAGGAGTTTTATTATTTTTTATGATTACTTAACATTATCCTTGGAGAGCTAAGAAAAGTGATTAATTAGAAAAAGAAATGCTTAATTATGTAGCATAATAAATTTAGATCAATATTAATGGTATTCCATAATATGCAAAAGAATTAATTGTGGATTGTTTATAGGTTGAAGAATCAGCAAGAATCAAAGCTAATGATTTAGCCTGGAAAACTAAGAGAATCTTATAAATAATTATAGAAAAATCATGTCAACCTATTTTTAGAGTGCCTAGATTTAAATGGGAATAATTTGATGGATATAGACCTAATCTATAATATCCTTTTATTTGTAAAGAAGAACTTAATTAGTTGGAGTTATGAATTAATAAATAATATAATTAATATTTATAATATTAGGAATAATGATTAAATATTTTTAATAAATAAGATATAATTAATTTTAATTATTACTAAAGTGAGACTAAGAAGAAGATTGAATTACTTTAATCATATACTTATTGATTAGTTATGAAGTTTATTCGTTAAAAACATCATTTTATTCTTAAAATGGCATGGATTAATGCTATTATTAAAGTTTTTGATGAAAAGTACTTGAATATTTGGTAAATTCATGAAAAGTTAGGCAAAGACTATAAGGTTGAAGAGTTGAGGAAATAAAGAAAAAAATGAGAAAATAAATGAATCTCTAAAGTTATATGAGAATTAAAGGATATTTTGGTTTATAACAAGTATGATGAAAATGTAATAAAATAATGGATTAAGGAGAGAAATGGAATGTAGAATAAAAAAAGAGTGAAAATGAACATGAATAAGATAAAAAATATATAGAAAATGAGAGATAGAAAGTTAGAATAAGGAATTGAAGTTGGAATGATTTTTGAGTGAAGAAAGAATTTGTAGAAAATGAAGGAATACAATTTTATAATAAATGGAATATAAAATTAATAAATATAAGAATAGAAAATATAAAGATACTGCAGATTATGAAAATAGTACACGAAAAAATGGCATATCATGAGATGGAAAAAATTGATAAAAAAATGAAAGAAAAAGGAGTATAAAGTGAGGATTGATGTATATATATATATTAAATCATGCTAATAATGTATTTGAATTAGGATATTATCTTGATTTATATGTGTGAGTATTTTTTTGTTATTTTTTTAAAAAAAAGAAGAAAGAAGCCCATTATACGCAAAAAGTTAAAATATAAATTTAGTTGTTTTAGTGAACAAAGAAAAATCATCAGATGAAGACTATAACGAGAGTGAATAAGAAGATAGTGAAATGGACATAGAGTAATATTATATATATATATATCGACTCATATTAGAACTTGCGAATTATAATTATTTTTAAATATTATATATTTTTTAGAAGCCCTAGCTCAGATTACCATGATAAAAAAAAGAAAAAAGGTGGAAAGAATACATAAATACGTATTAATTAACCAATGACTGTATTTTTGTTCAATAACTTATTAGTTTTGTGTTGAAAGACCTAGGAGAGGTAAAACAAATGCAGGCTTTAAAGAAGAGTCATCAGAAGAAGAAGTTGAACAATAATAAGGTATACATTTAATTTTATAAAGAATCATCACAAGAATAGGAAGAGTCAGTTTTTGATCCTGATATCGAATAAATCTTATGGAGAAGACAATAAGAAGATGGTGAAGTGTAATTTTATGTAAAATATAAATCTTATTCCTATTTATGGTGCGAATGGAAAAGTGAATAATAAGTATTTAATTATTCTAATTATTAATAGATTATTTTAAAGGATAAAAATGGAAAATAAAAAATAAATAGGTTTAATCGTTAATTTGAGAAGAAAATCAAAGAATATGATCCTGATGAATTATAAGAAATGAATTATTTTGATCCGTCTTATCTAGAAATTGATCGATTAATTTCATCAACAGAACTCTTTCCAATTATCCATCCTAAAAAGGCTAATGAAATTAAAGGTAAATGGAATGAATATCTATCCATTATTATATCTAAACTTCTTAATTATTCTGAAGGGAGGGTAAAATTTGGAATTTATTTTATGTAACCAGTTAATCCTGAAACTGACGGTTGTCCAGATTATAGAAAAATAATTACTCAACCTATGGATTTAGGTACTATATACAATAGATTATATTTGGAATATTACAGAAATTCATAATAATTCTGGTACGAATTAGGATTAGTATTCAAAAATTGTAGAAAATATAATAGTAATTAAGAAGGTGAAATAAGAAAATTGGGAGATGCTCTTGGTGAATGTGCTCTTATACTTTATAATCAATGGTATGAATACACATCTTAAAGATATCAATAATTGGTTAAATTAAAAAAATGCGAGGAAGATAAAGAATATAGACAGTAAATTATTTAAGAAATTGGTAATGAAAAGTTAGAAGAAGAAATTAATTAAGATAAAATTCAACTATTAGGAGATATTGAATTATGGAACCCTGGTTCATTAAATTATTAATGGTTTGAAGATGATCCTAATTTCTAACCATAATTAACTAATGAAAGATAAGTTGATCTCTATTAAAATCATGAGCAATTATATTTTGTTAAATGGAAGAATTTATCATATTTGTAAGCTACTTGGGAGTTTATAACTGGGTTTCCAAATGCTTAGGCTAAATTATTTGAATTTCGTACTTTCACAAGGTCTTTGGATAAAGATAGCAGATAATTGTAAATCTATAATTGCAAAAAACACAAATAAATAATAGATTATGATTAAAAAAAGAGGAATCGAATACCCTAATAAGATATATAAGATTTAAAGACTTCATTGTATTAATTAGATATTGGAAGAAATAAATAACCTTATTAATACACCCCTAGAACTTAAACCATTTATAAAGATAGAAAACTATTGCGAGATTATTAATTAGAATCTTTGAATTGGATGATTGATGCCTATTATAACAATAGAAATGTGTTATTGGCAGATGAGATGGGATTAGGAAAGACTATTTAATCAATTGCCTTTTTAAATCACTTAGTTTCCATGGAATCATGTCGAGGTCCATTTTTAATTATTGCTCCATTATCAACTCTACAACATTGGAAGAGATCTTGTGAAGATTGGACATCTTTGAATGCAGTTCTGTATTATGATTAGTAAGGCTAACCTGGTAGATAAGCAATAAGAGATTACGAATGGTTTTATACTGATATTTCTTTAAAAGGAAATACTTTACCATCTTAAGAATTATATAAATTTTAAATATTGATAACATCGTTTGAGGTTTTTAACCAAGATCATTCAACTTATATTTAGTAGATACCATTTTAATTTATTATTGTAGATGAAGCACATCGATTAAAAAATTAGAATGCAAAAATATTAGCTAGTCTTAAAAGATTAGTTTGCCCAAGAATAATGATATTAACAGGAACACCAGTTTAGAATAATCCAGAAGAATTGTGGAGTTTGCTTAATTTTATAGAACCAAGCTAGTTTTAAAATTTGAATTAATTTAAATCTTAATTTGGAGATTTGAATACAGCAGAATAGATAGAGAAATTAAATAAGACATTAAAACCTTATATTTTAAGAAGATAAAAAGAAGATGTAGAATAATCAATTCCTCCTTTATAAGAGAATATAATAGATGTTGAATTAACAAATGTATAGAAAACATTATATAGAGCATTATATGAGAGAAACAAATTAGCATTAATATAAGGTTTTTCTCAATAGACAGCATAGATAGCATCATTGAATAATTTAGATATGCATTTAAGAAAGTTATGTAATCATCCATTATTGTTGAAAGAGATGCATTCTGATATTTTAGAGAAGAGTAAAGGAAATGAAGGGGAATATTTAAAGATATTGATAGAATATTCTGGTAAAATGGTATTATTGGATAAAATGTTAAAGAAATTTTTAAAGGAAGATAAGAAAATGTTAATATTTTCTCAATTTACAAATATGTTAGCATTATTGGAAGAATATTTATAATTTAATTTAATAAAATATGAAAAGATAACTGGAGATATAAAATAAATAGATAGATAAAATGCTATAGATAGATTTAATGATTAAAAGAAAGGGAGATAAGTATTTTTACTTTCAACTAAAGCTGGTGGTTAAGGTATAAATTTAACAGCTGCTGAAATAGTTGTAATATTTGATAGTGATTGGAATCCATAGAATGATATTTAAGCAACAGCAAGAGCTCATAGAATTGGATAAGATAAATAAGTAGCAGTATATAGATTTATTACAAAAAATACTTATGAAGCTAAAATGTTTGAAAGAGCTTTTGCCAAATTAGGTTTAGATTAAGCCATTTTTATGAATG
Source organism: Paramecium sonneborni (assembly GCA_905182985.1). Lineage (NCBI taxonomy): Eukaryota > Ciliophora > Oligohymenophorea > Peniculida > Parameciidae > Paramecium > Paramecium sonneborni. Next base: position 244,051 of record CAJJDN010000110.1, on the reverse strand, counting down.
GTGAATTCAAATCAGCTAATTTAAATACAAATAATACTACTACTAATCCAGAATAAAACAATAAAAAGTTAAGTAAAAAAGAATTAGAAATATTACTTAAATAAGGTTCTTTAGGTTTACTTGAACATTATGGTTAAGAAGCAATTGATTAAAATATTGATGATATATTAAATAATACTAGAGTTGCAAAATATTCTTTAATTAATGGAGCTTATACAATAAGTAAATAAACTTATGTTCCAGAATAAGCTAATTAATAAATTGATATTGATGATCCAAATTTTTGGTAGAAGGTACTTAAAAATCAAGAATCCAAATCTTAAAAGATTCTTAAAAAACTCTAAGAAGAATAAAATATTAAAACTTTTTAATAATAAAAAGAAATAATGTTAGAGAGTTCTGAATGTGTGAATAATATAATATAATCAAAATTAAGTAGAGAAGGATATGATGCTGATGAAGAAAATACTATTTTAGATATTTTAAATTTAATTGAATTTAGTAAATTCTTTGAAAAAGATTTTAAAAATCTAGCAAATAGTTGGATTTTAGAATTAAGTAAACCTTCAAGAAGATTTAAAAAAATTACAGAAAATGATTTAATAATAAATACTACGACTATATCATAATAAGTGATTGAGACACCAAAACCATCAAAAACTTTTGAATTAAATTGGTCTGAATATGAAGAATATAAGAAATTATAAAATAAATCTAGTTAAGAGTAATTATAATATAATTATGTTATAGTTTATAAATAAAGTTATGTGCTATTTGTGAAAAGTAGAAATGTGATTTATTTTGTAGAGGATTCTGCAGAAGATAATTTCATAAAGAATGTTTAGAAGGAGGATAACATAATGGATAAACATAGGGAGAAATTAATATTAAATATTTATGTTAAGATTGTGAAAAATATAAAGGAACATGTTTTGTATGTCTAAAATAAGGTACTTTTTATCCAAATCAATCTAAAAAGAAAACTTAGTAAGATAAACAATTTATTGATGATGATTATGATGATAATTAAGTAGAAGTATGATTATATATATCATTTTTAAAGTAGATTGTAGTAGCAACAGGAAAGATTACTAGAGCAAGGGCTTAATAATAATTATAATAATAATTATCTGAATTGGTTAAATGTAGCTTAAACTGTCATAAACTCTATCATTTTGCCTGTGTATAAACAAGCAAAAATTTTAAAATTTTAGATGGAGAAAGATAAAAATTTAAATGTGCACTTCATTTTTGTGAAAAATGCAAAGATAGTATTATAATTTTAATTATTTAATTAGAATCCAATGATGATAATTAAAAATTTATTTAATGTTTGAGATGTCCTAAAAGTTATCATGAGAAATGTGCACCAAAAGGTATAAGAAAAGTAACAAAGAAATTTGTAATTTGTCCTGGTCATAAAGAAGAACTTATCTAACCTATTATAAAGAAAAAGGTAAAAATTGAACCTGTTTAAACTACTCAACCTTCTAGAAAATTGAAAAAAATAAATAATGGATCTGATGTTGAATAATGAGATAAAATTACATAATAAGCAATAAATTAATTGTCAATTTTTGTGATTTATTTTAATAATTAGATTTTCTTATGTTTTTCTTTGTTATAATAATAGCATTAAAATAAACAATTATTATTTTTTAGATTTAAAATGAAAGCAAATTAAGAATTTAGTTGTAGAATTCCACATCACAAAGTCATCAATTAAAAGATAGTTTATGTTGTTATATTTGTCTCTCATTCTTATTGTTCAGCTAAAGTTTAACATCTTAGATATTCAGATTCAGAAAAATTACATAATAAAATTGAGAAATAATTATAACAATTAAGATAATGTGTTAATTTGCCATAATTTCCAGGTAAGAAATTATTTGGTAGTCATAATGATTCTGAATCTGGTATATTAAGAAGGGTAATAAATAATTTATAAATTATTAGAGATCTGATCTATAAGATTATTTTAATTAGCTACTTAAAAATGATAAACTTTATTCTCTCTCTTGTTTAAAATAATTACTACCTGATATTAATGATGATAAAAGTGATCTTATATAATATTTAGAAGATAGGTAAATTTTATGTATGTTATTTATAGACCTCTTTAATAGTATAGTTTCATTATTGATTCATTTTAATAATTGGAAATGTTTGTATTATATTCTGTATAGGTTATTGATAGTTTTAATAAAACTAAATGGAGATTTAAAACTAGATATTCAGATTTAAGAGATATTCATTAAGCACTTAAAGAATAAACTAAAATTACATTACCAGAATTTCCAAAAAGAAAATTATTTAGAATTACAAATGATGATCCTTAAGAAATTGAAAATAGAAAGTGCAATTTAGAAATTTATTTAAATTCACTTTATGCGTATTTAATCATATTTAAATAGAGTAACCCAGAATTGAATAATTCAGATATATTAGATTATTTTATTTAAAATAGTAGAAGAGAATCCAAAAAACTTTAAAAGTATGATGAATAAAAAATACTATTAAAAATGGTAAAAATATATATTTATACATAAATTTAGAAACTAAGATAGAAATAAGAAAAAGAGAAATAGATTGAGTATTTATAGTAAAAAATACTGTAGAACAATGAAAATTGTAAAAATGATTTAAATACAAACGGTAAGGTTCGAAATAATTCAATAAAAAGAGTACCAAGAAAAGGACTGTTTATAATAAAAGAAATTCTTGATAAATATGAAGATGATAATACAACACTGATAAGATATAGTTCAATTTCATCAAATCCTTTAAATTAAATTGGTTAAATACTAATAAATTAAAAATTAGATTAGGAATATGAGAAAGCGAATTCAGAGCCTGATATAAATAATTAGGATATAGAGAATATTGATAATGATTATTTAGAGAAATGGAGAGGAAAAGAATGAAATTAAATGAAAATGATAATATATTTTATTTAATATATTTTTGATAAAAATCTAAAAATAATAAAGTTCTTAGAGTTAATGTAGATGAATGTAATATAAATAGAGAGAATAGGAATCACANTAATAAATAATTTATAAATTATTAGAGATCTGATCTATAAGATTATTTTAATTAGCTACTTAAAAATGATAAACTTTATTCTCTCTCTTGTTTAAAATAATTACTACCTGATATTAATGATGATAAAAGTGATCTTATATAATATTTAGAAGATAGGTAAATTTTATGTATGTTATTTATAGACCTCTTTAATAGTATAGTTTCATTATTGATTCATTTTAATAATTGGAAATGTTTGTATTATATTCTGTATAGGTTATTGATAGTTTTAATAAAACTAAATGGAGATTTAAAACTAGATATTCAGATTTAAGAGATATTCATTAAGCACTTAAAGAATAAACTAAAATTACATTACCAGAATTTCCAAAAAGAAAATTATTTAGAATTACAAATGATGATCCTTAAGAAATTGAAAATAGAAAGTGCAATTTAGAAATTTATTTAAATTCACTTTATGCGTATTTAATCATATTTAAATAGAGTAACCCAGAATTGAATAATTCAGATATATTAGATTATTTTATTTAAAATAGTAGAAGAGAATCCAAAAAACTTTAAAAGTATGATGAATAAAAAATACTATTAAAAATGGTAAAAATATATATTTATACATAAATTTAGAAACTAAGATAGAAATAAGAAAAAGAGAAATAGATTGAGTATTTATAGTAAAAAATACTGTAGAACAATGAAAATTGTAAAAATGATTTAAATACAAACGGTAAGGTTCGAAATAATTCAATAAAAAGAGTACCAAGAAAAGGACTGTTTATAATAAAAGAAATTCTTGATAAATATGAAGATGATAATACAACACTGATAAGATATAGTTCAATTTCATCAAATCCTTTAAATTAAATTGGTTAAATACTAATAAATTAAAAATTAGATTAGGAATATGAGAAAGCGAATTCAGAGCCTGATATAAATAATTAGGATATAGAGAATATTGATAATGATTATTTAGAGAAATGGAGAGGAAAAGAATGAAATTAAATGAAAATGATAATATATTTTATTTAATATATTTTTGATAAAAATCTAAAAATAATAAAGTTCTTAGAGTTAATGTAGATGAATGTAATATAAATAGAGAGAATAGGAATCACAATTTAAATTTTAATATGTATTGATTAAATAGTAAATAATTATTAATGTAATTATACACTTAATTATATCGTTTCTCTAGATTGGTTCCAAGATAGAGATTATCTTTAAATTAGGCTGATCCTACAATACATAATTTAATATAGGAGGAAATAAAAAGATAAAGAGAGAGTATCAATTTAATTCCATCTGAAAATCACAGTTCAAAAGCTGTATTAGAAGCATTAGGATCAGTGATGTCAACAAAATATGCAGAAGGTAATTAGAATGATATAAAATTGTATAGGTTATCCTGGAGCAAGATATTATGGAGGAACATAAGTTTATGATAAAGTGGAAGTACTATGTTAATAAAGAGCATTGAATGCATTTAATTTAAATTAGAATGAATGGGGTGTAAATGTTTAAATGTTATCTGGTGCTCCAGCAAATTTTGCAATTTATACAGGGTTATTAGCACCAAAAGATAGAATAATGAGTTTAGATCTTCCACATGGAGGTCATTTATCTCATGGATATTAAACTGAAACAAAAAAAGTATCTGCTGTATCTAGTTATTTTGAAGTAATGCCATATAGATTAAATGAAGTAATATATATATATATAATAAATATAAAGGAAACAGAACTTATAGATTATGAATAGTTGGAAATATTAGCAAGAGCATTTAGACCAAAATTAATAGTTGCAGGAGCATCTGCATATGCAAGAATTATAGATTTTCAAGCTATTAGAAAAATTTGTGATAGTGTTAAAGCATATTTATTAGCTGATATTTCACATACAGCAGGTATGATGGCAGCAGAATAATTACCTAGTCCATTTCCATATGCTGATGTTGTTATGACTACTACTCATAAATCGTATCATATTATTTATTTATTATTTTAGAATGAGAGGACCAAGAGGAAGTCTGATTTTTTATAGAGTTGGCTAAAAAGAAATTGATAAAAATGGTAAACCTATTAATTATGATCTTAAATCTAAAATTGATTAAGCTGTCTTCCCTGGTTTATAAGGAGGACCTCATTTTCATACTATTACAAGCATTGCTGTTGCATTAGAAGAAGCTAAAACTCCTGAATTCTAAAATTATTAAAAAAATGTTTTATTAAATAGCAAAAAATTAGCTGATGAATTATTAAAAAGAAGTATTATTTATATTATATATTCAAGACTTTTCTTTAGTTTCTGGAGGTACCGATAATCATTTAGTTTTAGTTAATCTAAAACCTAAATCTATTGATGGTGCTAGAGTAGAATCTATTTTATAAGCTGTTAATATTTCAGTTAATAAAAATACTGTACCTAAAGATAAATCAGCCTTAGTACCTAATGGTTTAAGAATGGGGTATATAATATCAACTATTTTATTTTTATAGATCAGTTCCTATGACATCCAGAGGTGTTAATTAAGATGAATTTGCTTAAATTGCTGACTTTATTGATCGTGGTGTTGCTATTGCTTAAAAAGTTAAAGGAGAAGCTGGACCTAAAGTCTAAGATTTCAAAGATTGGTTAAATAAACATGCTGATTAACATCCAGAAATACAAAAACTTAAAAACGATGTTGTTTCTTTCAGTTCTCAATTCCCTGTTCCTGGATTGGATTGATTAACAAATAAAATAAATAATAAATATACATGAATAATATAGAAAATTTGTTAGACTAAACACATCGAAATACTAGAAGAGGCATCGTATTCTAACATACAAGAAAAACCTTTACAATTAAACCAGACTCACCTAAAACTAGAGAAGCATGTTTAGCTTTAGGTTATGATCCACATATATTTTAATTCAAGTAACAGTCCAAAATTAATGTCATTAGATCGTTAGAGGATTTTGCTGAACCAGACATACCAGAAAATGTCTAAAAGATGAGATTTGAACATTATATGAAAAAGACTGAAGGTAAAACTGAAAATTTATTTTAGGTGCTTTAAAAGAAATTAGTAAAATGCGTAAGACTATAATAAAAAAATAAAAAAATATAACTAATTTACATCTAGAAAAGAGTTTTCAGAGAGATGAAGAGTATTTTATATTTTTTAATAAAGATTGGTTAATGATTTAATAGAAGCTTATAACAAAAAAATGAGTAGCATTGATAAAGAAGATAAAGATGCCTCATATTTATCTTTTGATGAAGATGATCCAATATTAGTGTTAGAATAATAATTGGAAAAAGAAATTGCTAAATATAAAAAATCATTATAAATAAAAGCTAAAGAAGTCTAACATTAATTGGATAATGAAAAAAAAAGACAAAAAATGTAACATGATTTGATTGAGAGAGAAAAAAGAATAGAAGAATTATAATTTAAAATATCTCAATAGAAAGCTAAGAAAAAAAGATAAATGAAATAAACTTCATAGAAGAAATTTAATGAAATTAAATAAAAAGAAAGAGAAAAACAAATCAAATTATTTGAAGATAAAAAAAAACAAGCTGAAAAATTAGAAAAAATGTAAATTATTAAATAATTCTAGACAAAAAAAATTAGAGTAAGATGAAATTTAACATAAGAAAGAATTAGAAGAATAAGAAAAAAAATATTAAGAAAGAAGATTATAAATATAACAACGCAAAAATTTATAAGATTAATAATATAATTAACACTTGGCATAAACTATGACTTAAATATAATAAAAATGGGCAGAAACTTCATCAAATAAAGAAAAATAAATTTGGGAAAGCAAACTTGAACGTCTTAATTTGAGAAGTTCTTTACATGAAGAAAAATTAAAATAGTACAAATTAAGAACTTTCTAAAAAGAAGAATCTTTAGTTTAGTCTGTTGTTTAAAAATTAGCAAATAAAGAAGAAGATCTTAAAGGTAATTAATATTTTAAATTAGCATTAAAATAATCAAAAGAAAGAGAAGAATAAAGTAAACTTAGAGATGAAAAATTAAGAAGAAAAAAAATTGAAAAAAGTCTTAAAAATATTTAATCTTAATAATTTGATAGAGTTGATACATTATAAAAGAAATTTTAACTTCTTGAAGATTATAGTCTTAAAAGAAAAGAAGAATTAGATTATCAGAAATCTTTAAAATAAGAAAGAATGAAATTAAAACAATAAGATTTAATAGAAAACTATTAAAGATAAGAAAGATTAAAAGATTTTAGATTTAAATCATTAATTAAGTCAACCTAATAATTAAATGAATAAAAATCTCTTGAAAAAATCTCAAATGAATTAATTCGAAAAGCTCAATAAGAACTTTAAAAAAAATTAAAAAAAGATTCAGATAATCTTGATTAGAGTCTCATAAATGTGAGTTAAGCTGATGAAAAGATTTTGAAGTAAAATTTAAGATTATTTTTTATAGCTAAAGAGTCAGCCAACTTGAAAAAAGTTTATCAAATCTTACATAAAATTCTAAGATCATACACTGATGATATTTCCAATTATTAATATTCTAAACTTTTTACTGTTCTTCTTTTTTTAATTCTATCTTATTTAATTATAAAATTACATTAATTTAATATTGTTTAATGGTAATAGTTCAATTTATAAACATAATTTTATAAAATTAATTATATATTAATAAAATAATTGGAAATAAATTAGAAAAATATATAATTGATATCATTAATTAATAAATGTAGATTTAAGTATTTTATTTTAAACAATTTGAAACTGTGATTATCATTATAGTTTTTTATGAATTGAAAATAAATAAATATAAATGATATAATTTATTTGTTATTTGTGTGCTTTGATCATTTATTCTTAATTTGTTCGATTAATAAAATTATTGTTATAGTTAATAAAATTCATTTAAGAATATAAAGTTATTTATTTATTTAGAAAAGATAATATGAAGAGATAAAAATATAGTTTCCTTTTTCGATGATGAAAGGATCAAATATAATAATTTTAATTTATAAAATTGTAATATTTTTGTAAAATGGGATCTTGCTGTATGAATAAAATGGATTATGAGACTCTAAATACTAATATATCAAGTGAAATTTCAAAGAAAATAGTAATAAATAGTCCAATAGTGAAAAATATAATTGGAAAATAATTAGAAATTTTGGAAATTCCATCATACACAATATTGGATAGTGTTTTTGAATATGAAGTATTAGACAATAAGGAAAGTGAAGAATCCGAATCATCTGAGAAAAAAAGATTAAATAATGGGAAAGGGATTTTAAAATAAATAACAGCTAAGTCTCAAGGATCAGGTGGAAGTTCTGCAGGTAGTTCAAAAAAAGTATCATTTTGTAGGACAACAACTTTCTTTGAGAAAAAATCAAAGAAAGTGGTAATGTTAGAATCATAAACTTTATCTTGATTAATATAATATTTGTTTTAACTTTTATATTGTTCATACAACAATTTAAAGAAGTGCTGTCCTAGTTCTATCATTGAAATTATTTTCAAATAATTCCAGTAATTGAAGTACAATTTGAATTTATTCATTTCTTGAAAGCCTTGTTTATTCAGCAGCATTATTATCTTCTTTACAAGCAATTTCAAATGACTTTCTTTCAATTTCTTTGTTATCATAAATAATTTATTGAAGTGAAGCTTATTATTAAAGATCATCTAATCTTTATTATGCAAAATCAGCTGCTACTTAATCATCAGTAATTTAACCTTATAATCTAACATTTTCTTTCGAGAGTCGAAGTCTAAATTTAAATAAGAATTAATACAAATCTTATTAAAAGAATTTTTCTGCCCAATCTTCTGCATACATTTCTCTTTTTTATACATCATAAATGCTTTCAATTAAATCATTTATTATATCAACAATTACCTAAACATTATCATTATCAGAATGTATTTTAGAATCTGAACATAATTCCATTAATAAAGATGTCATTTCTTTAAATTCTGAATTTTAAGCATATGATTTCACTTTATTAAAAGGAATTATATACATAATTATTAATGATGCTCTTTCAATTAAACTAGAGCTCCACCTGGATGAGGTGTTTACAATTGTCTAATAATTTATTATGCTTATTTTAAACCATTTATTAAGCCAATTAGTTCATCTCTTTTACGTTCATATGTTTCATGATCTTTTCTTCTTTCTTCTTAAAATTTTATTTATAATTAATCATTTCTTTAAATTTCTGCATTTTTTTATTCAACTTAACCTAATTTATTTAATAATTCTTCTTATTTTCCTGGTATTTATCTTTCATAATCTGCTTTAGCAACAACAGCTTTTTCTTAAATTTAATTTATTAATTAAAATTAATCAGAACATTGTGCTTATCTTTCTCCATTTGCTTTACTAGAACGTGCATCCTCATCTCTTAAATCATAAAATAATTTATTAAGCATTGTATATATTTATCTTGCTGCATTTCTACAAATTTATTATAACTTATTTTACTCTTAAGTAAGTTCCAATTGAATTGTTTACAATATTTATCTTCCAAAACTGTTTTAAGCAATTTGCTATAACATTTCAGATTCCTGACTTTAAATACATATCAAAAGAGTGATGATAATAATTATTTTCATTAATAATATTAAAAAAAACGAATATAATTATTTTAAATTGAAATAAAAATTTTTAGGTTATTTTAATAAAAATATACAAAAAGCCTAGAAGAATTATCTTACTAAATTAATCATAAATTTCTATTGTTTTGATTTTCATCAAAAATAAAATTTATAATCAATTATTTAATACTTTCATATCTAAATACTATCAACTAATACATAACTTAATGATAATATATCATATTTGATATATTAAGGAATATATCCTAAAGTAATTGCTATTTATAATGGATTGTATTAATAATATATAAGACATTTATCAATTAATTCTAAACTTAACAGATTTACAAAAAGAATTAGATATAATATATTATACAAACCTAACACATTCCTTAAAGTTCTAAAAGTAAAAAAATATATAAATTAATAATTCATCAATTCATTTCAAAGGATTTTTCAATTTCAAATTTAATAAGTGAATATTAGTATAGAGACAGAAAAGATAATTACTTCGTTAATTTTTTAATTTTTAGAGTAAATATTTTAATAATTCATTTAAAAAAATTGACAAGCTATCTAATCTTTAATAAACCAGCCATCTTTTTTATAATGATTGAAAAAATATTATATTTTAATAAGAATTATATTTTATTATTTGAATAATGTTATAAATTTTTTAATTTTAATTTTATTATTCAAATAAATCTAATTTTTTTTGTAATTTTTGATTTTAAATTTAATCATTCATTTTGAATCATTTTTGATTGTGTGCTTATAAGTATACTAAACAAATTTTGAGAATAATTTTAATTTTGATTTAAATTTGATTAACTAAAAAGCTCAAATAGATTTGTATAAATTTCTTTATAAATATAATAAAGGATTATAAATTATGTATAGTTGGGAAAATAAATATTTGATCAAAAGAAATTAATATTAAAATTTATATTTATAAGTAAGAGATTTAGTTTCTTTGAAATATTTTCAGCTTAAATATTTACTTATATAAAATATCATTAAAACTGAGATCTAATTTAATCTTTTTGCAAAAAGAATAGTGAATTTATTTCTATTCAAAAATTATCTATATATCTTAATTATTTCTTTATCATAATCATTATTTATTCATAGTAAATTTTTTAAATTAAATTTAATTTTAATATTTTGAAGATACTTTATTAATACTAAATTGATGCCATTCGTTGCTAAATATAAAAAATTGTTTCTTTAGATTTAAATATTGAATTTTCTACTTTTGAATTTATTTTAAGAATTGATATAAATTTTTTTTAATTAAATATCTTATTATTTTCAATAAAAAAATATTGATCTAAAAGTGGCTTTAATTAATAAAATATTTAAAATTTAGTCTTAATTTTTCTCTTAAAAATGGATTTTATTAAAGTTATATTAATAAGAAAGATTATTATAATTCTAATTAAATTCTAAATTGATTGATGTTTCATTGATAGAAAAGAATATTTATTTATATTTAAGCTTATTTCTTTTAGGTTATTTTTTAAAATATTTCTGAATAATGTTTTATTTTGTCAGATTGAAATATTAAATATTATAAATTTTACCTCATATTAAGAAATTTAAATAAATAAACTATAAGCCTTCAAATTTAAAAAAATGCAATTTGTTTTCTTATATTATCATTATTTTTATGAAATTTATAATATTCGAACAATTATCTTGTTTGGCTCATATACCTCATAATAGCCAACCTTCTGAGTTTTGGGTTGTCTGGGTTGCTTTCATAATGAACCTTTAATAACTTGCAATAATGTTACCTATACATGGTTGGAATTTATGGAAATACAGTAATGGACACTTTTACCTATTATAAAAGCTAGCTTAAGCTTCACTTGTTATTCCATATGCCTTTGAATCTAATTTTAATTTTAGTAATATAGCTTTTGGTCTTGTCATTTTACTTCTAATAACTTTTGTGGCAATTATTATTACCTTAATGATCTTAGGAATGTAGAATAATGTCAATCCTCTTTTACATTATTAAATAAGAAAATCTATTTTTTATTTTTTTGTGTTTAGTACGAATATGTTTTAAATGCCAATCCTATTTTTATTAATTGCTTTCATTTTGATAGAAAAAAACAATTTTAATTAAGAATTGACAATTTTTAATGTAAAAAGTATTTTGTGCATAGTAACCCTATTTATATTTTCAATATTTGTATTTTTGTACTAATACTTTTTGAGGGCATATACATTTATTCCTTTTAATTTTTACCAATAAAAGTATAATGGATTTCAATCTATATAATATGGTCTCTCAGTTTTTATAGTATTTTTATATTTAGTTGATCAGGATACAACTGTTTAATATATACAAATACTTTTAATATTTTTATTAATATTTTTAAGATTAGCAGAATCAATTATTATGAAACCATCTATTCCTATTATTAATTCATTATAATTTTCATTAAATTTTACACTTTTTATAATCTTAATTATTTTAAGCATTAATATTTTTACAAACAATAATTAAATATTTTAAGAAGAACAATTGATTTATGTAATAATGTTATTGGGTTTGATTGCATATTATTTAAGTAAACAATTTTATTCTAATCGATGTTTATCTGTATTTGATAATGAAATAACTCCTTTCAATTGTATTCATTATACATAAGAAATGCATTTTAAACATTTGATGACATTAGAAAATTAAAAAATAAAAGAATTTTTTCATCTTTATATATAATGGAAGGGACATAAGATAGTTTGTTAAAAACATTGGTTAAAATCAAATTATAAAACTGAGTATAATTAAGTATAAAGAACCCATCAAACGATATTTTGTATTCTAAATACAGAATTAGAAAAAGCATAATAAGATTCAAAAACAGATTATGAAGAATTGCAACTCTTGTATATTAGTTATGTTGCTTAATTCTGTAAGAAACCACTTTTAGCTTATGTAGAATTAAAACGCTATTAAAGTAAATAATAAATTTAATCTTTTTACTTTGTTTAAATCAGATATTAAATGAGCATTTATCTACAAACACTTATAAAAAATCAATAATAAACAAACATTTAAGCAAATAATTAATAAAAGGTTGCTATAACAGATAGATAATTGAGTATTTAATCAATTTTTGAAGCTCTCTAATTTCAAGATCAATTTATTCCTAGTATTATAGATTTATTAAATGATAAGATAAATTTTTGGAATCGATAAATTAAGGGTTTTAATAATATTTATGAATTAGAGAGATTAGCAATAAAATAAAGCAAGAATATCTTAAATTTAGCTAGTTAAATAAATTAATATTGTTAAATAGATATTAAGAATTTAGATCATTTGTCAATTTCAAATAATGTTTAGGATTTAAAATTGATTTCTATTTTTTGTAGTTCTATAATGAATGATTATTATAGTACTTAAATATGTGAGACAACAATCTCAGAAATATATAATATAGAACATACATTTTAAGAAGATACAATTTCAAATTTATCATTTATTTAAGAAAGAGCAGTTATTTTGATGTTAAGTTTAGTTAAAAATAGAGGTAAGATAATTAATTAAGATAAGAAATTGATTTCTTAATTTTTTAATTATACTGAGTAAGAGTTCGCATAAATAGATAATATATCTGGTCTTATGCCTACTTTTTTTGCAGAGAAACATGATAAATTATTATTAAATTATTTGTAAACTGCAAAATCTCAATTTTTTGATGATTATAATTAAGTTTTTGGTCAATCAAAAGAAGGGATGATAATTTCATATTAATTGAAATTAGACAATAATTTTAGTGAATTAGATGATTATGTATTAATTGGTTGTCTTGCATAAGTGAAATAATCAGCAGATTATTTGCTTTTTGGTGAGGATGGTTTTCTAATTGGGATGACTGAGAATTTTTATTAAATAATTATTAATGCTAAAGATTAATCATAAAGTATATTACACGAAAATTTGAATCAACTAAATGTTTTTTTTATTATTCCAAATATTATGGAATTATTAAATGATTTAAAAAATACTTATGGAAAGGATTCTATTTATGTTTAGTAGGATAAATTTTATAAAATATGGAAATATAATAATAATAAAGATTTATATGAAATGTCAATAAAATTGGGTTGTTCATCTAAATAAAGCTACTTTATTAATGATAGTAGTGTATTTTTATCTAGAACATCTTTTGCTTCTATTGAGAAAGAAAAAGCAGATATAAAAATATATTAGTAATTGGGATAATCTATAAATGAGAAAAAGAAGTTAAAAGGGGTTTCAAATTTAAAATCCTTAACAATTTATAGTTTAAATTTCAATAACTAGTTGAGAAATTCATTATAAATTTTAGAAGTAAAATATAATTGATATTTAGGGTAAAACAAAGCAACATTATGTTGCAAAAATTAATATAGTATATAAAATGATTGGAAAAAAGGATAATAGAAAGAGTTATTTTATTTTGGAAATAAATGATATGAGGAAAGCAGATGAATTCTTTAAAACTAATGATTCTCTAATAAATAATTAGAATACAATATCAATTTAAACAACAAACAAAGGTAATATACCTACTGCCTAAGATCAAAACAATAGTTACTTAGGAACTATGCATGTAGATCTAGAAGAAGTAACACCAAATATATCTAAATAATTATAAACTGGTTTTTCAAGACTTTTAAATAAATATGAGAGTAAATAATAAGCATAATTAAATTTAATGGATTAATTAGGGATGGAATCAGCAAGAGATAGTATGAGTTATGGTCCATTATCTTAGAGAATAAATTTTATAAGTCCATCTTCTAAATAATAACATATGTAAGAGTTGATTGATAAGGACTTTATGGATTTATAGAATCAATTAGAATTAGGAAATGAAGATATTGGAAATGATATTGATGTTCCTGATTCATCTAAAGTAAAAAGTAACAGTAAAGATTAAAATTAAAAGAGCAATAATCTAATTGAGATTTTATAAAATAATAGATTAAATAAAAAAAATGAAGATATAGATAGAGAAGCTAAGAAATCAAAATCTAGTATTACATCTGGAACTTCAGGGATTTCTGCAATATCTACAATTAAGAAATTTTAATAAAAAACTGAAATGACTAATAGTCTTAGAATATTGGTATCCATCAATATTATGATAATGATTATCATTCTTGCTTTTATAATAGCACATTTATTAAAAATTGAATTTTACAATCATTAAACTTAATTAACACTTTCAAATATAAATGGGCCTACTTTATTTAATAGGTATTTTTTTAAAGTCTTTACTTATACTTGGAGTTTGGTTTTTAACAGTCTTGGAATAATTGAAAGTAGTGAATTTTTGATAACTTAAACTATTTCTGAAATGAGAGATTTAGCTTAAATTATTTTTTATGATCTAACAAATATGTATGATACTTTTATTGGAGTTGAATCATCTGGAATGCTTAATTTAATTAATCTAGATTTTTTGTATTAAAATAATGAAAATGTTACATATACTTATTTTATTAATATTATTTCTAATGTTGCTGATACTTTATTTTAAGCACTTAATTATAACATATAAACTCTTATTTAATTGATTGATAGAAATTATATAGATAATTTACTTATGCTCAGATATAATTTAAAAAATGTTGTGGATATGAATTCGTAATTAATTGATTCTCTTAATGTATTATTCTTTTAATAATAAGTAAGTTAAATAGAAGAATTCGAAATATAAATTATAATAGAAATTATTTTATTGGTATTAATTATTACTTGTTAATTAATTTATTGGAAAAAAATAGAATTATATAGTTAATAGATATTAATTTTAGTTGGTAAACTATAATTAAATTAAGCATAAGATATGATAACGAGATTTACAGCAGTTATAGAAACATTAAAATAATTGTCTGGAAAATATGGATGGAAAAAATAAAATTATTATAAATTACTATTTTTTCCTTTAAATTAAATAGGTATTGAAGCTATGCAAACTTAATCTAGAGTTCTTAAAGAATATTAATTATCATAAGTTGGTAATTAAACAATTAAATTAAATCATATTATTGATGATAGAAAAAATTATAAAAAAAATCTTAATGTTGTTCTCAATTCAAAAATAAATAATCCAAATACTTCTATTCAATGTGCAATTATAATAATCATTATAACTTGTCTTATTTTTTTATTTTATCTTTTAGGAGGATTTTTAATATTTAAAAAATAACAAAATGATTTATTTCCAACTCAATAATTAACTCTAAGTTTTATAAGATTTACATCTTAACTAGATATAGTAGTCAGCACAGCCTTTATTACAAAAACATAACCAATATTATATAATAAACTTGTTGAATTAAATATATATACAGATTAAGAAATGGAAACTTTCAGAGATTAGCGTGTAATAATATCAATATTCATTTCCCTTTATTCAATCTATTTTGAAAATATTACATCAATTTATGAAAATATAATTCAATCAGATAAAATTACTGAAAATGATGAAAATATTTTACTTGAATTATTTTCTAATGATTTTTGTTATTTACTGAGAACTGATATTCCATTTTGCAATTATGATAATAATACAATTAATTTTGATTAACTATATGGAAAACCTACTCGATTAGATGACAATAGGGATTATTTAAGTAAAGGAATTTAAGGAGTAGTTAGTAGATTAGATGCATTTTTTAAATAAAATTATCATTATGAAATCAATAAGATTGATTATTTTCCAGATTTATAAGTAGTAAGAGAACTTTTTGAAACTAGAGAATTTACTAATACTTTAATTGAACATTTTTTAGATACTACAGATGGAACTAATCTTTTTATAGATACTATTATGAAATCTGTGAAAACTATTACTGAGAATGATTTAAATTTATTATTTACTTATTATTTGGTAACTGGACTTATGCTCCTATTAATTTATCTTATATTTTATGGCTGCTGGATTTATAGAACAAATTAAAGACTAATACAATTAAGATTAATCTTAACTAATTTACCAATTGAAGTACTTACAGAATAACATACACTATCATTACTCAAAAAACTGTAATGATAATCAGTATTTATGTGTATTATTAAATAAATATTTATTATTATAAATTATTCATTTTATATAAGAGATTTGATTCATTAGATTTTTAAAAATAATGTGACTAAATATCAAACTAAAGGTTGATTTGATAATTTATAATCATAAGATCTTTTTATGTTTAATATATGGCTAAATTATTCTAAAAA
Organism: Paramecium sonneborni; assembly: GCA_905182985.1. Lineage (NCBI taxonomy): Eukaryota > Ciliophora > Oligohymenophorea > Peniculida > Parameciidae > Paramecium > Paramecium sonneborni. The sequence continues at coordinate 227,165 of CAJJDN010000110.1, read as the reverse complement.
TTAAGTATTTTCAATATTTTAGTAGACAATTTTTAAAAGCTTATTGAATTAAATTATACAATATATAATAATGTAATGCTATCAATAAATTAAAAGGATTCCTTTTTCAGTATTTTTAAATAATTAATATCCTCAAATAATTACTTTAGTTCTTCGTTGAAACTTCTCTATCTTTTCTTTTTAATCCTTTATGATATTGTTCATAATCATCAGTATTAACTAAGATTTCAATATCTTTTCTATATTAAGACTTCATTTATTTCATTAACTTTCTTCTTTCTTTTTTATTCTTGAATTTAAAACTATATTAGATACCCCATTATTTTGTTTTAATCAATTTCTAAATAAGATTTTAGTGAAAATTGAATTCTTTAATTTATAAAATTAAATAGAATAATAATAATATCTCAAATAAAAAATGATTATTTTAAATTTAAATTTAAAAATAATAAATTTAAATATAAAATTACATTTAAACATATCCTAAAATTCAAAGAGATTATGATATTAATAAATATATATTAAGATATGAAAATAATGTAATATTATAATATTTTATTTAATCTAATATAGATTATATTGAATCATTCAAAATACACAATTAAAGACATTAATATTATGCCTAATAGGTATAGAATATATTAAAATGTTTAATTTTAAATTTTATTGAATTCTTCTACAATTAATTCAGTAGAGGCAATATAAATAAAGGATCCAGCTGTTATACTTTAAACAATTCCTATAATTAAGATACTTTGGTTTGAAATCAACATACCTAAGAAAATACCTATTGGAGATAAAAAAGCAGCACATATAATGAATTTAATTTGTCTATCTTTTTAAATATTGGACTATCTAAAAGCTATACCCAAAGCCCAACCTTCAGCCCATTTATGACTCATCAAAGTTAATCCTAAGGCTAAGGTATCAGAAGTTTTTGTTGTAACTCCAATTGCTATTCCTTCAAATATAGCATGCAATCCTATTGTAATTGATAGTAAATATGGTTTAAGACTATTTTAATCATGTTTGAAGGAATTAATTAATTTATCTGTATGTTAATGTTCCGAATTTTCAAGAATAATCACTTAATGCTTTCCTTAATGATCTAATTATTATAATTCCTAACTACAAGAGTTATCTTCTATATTTCTAAATAGAACTTTCTCCACAAAGAGTAGAAGAGAAAATCCAAATATTGCAATCAGAAATGCAATAGGATAATCTACAAATTCTATTAATGTCTCATTTGATTCTGGTAAAATATGTAAAATACCTACAGATAAAAATAATCCAGAAGTAAATGCATCTAGTTTAAAATTTAGAGAATACTTGTATATGAAACCAAGTGATCATTTTAGATTGTACTTTTAATAGCAATCTTTCCTAATTCTTGTACCTCAAAGTACATTAACACGCAAAAAAGAAATTTAAGCCACATAATTGGATATAAAAATAAATCAATTAAAATATAAAACTCAAGGCTACTCTATTTCTCATCCTATAAAGATCTATTGCTAATTTATTATTAAATATCAACTTTGTTGATCATCTTGTGCTGTATTTAGATTTCATCTCTTTTAAAGCATGAGAAGAAAAATAAAAATATATTATGCAATAAATTTTATAATACTAAAATAAATTCAAAAATTTATAATTAAAATAATATATTAAAAAATAAGATTTTTTATTTTTTTCTAAGGAATTAGTTTTAAAATAAAGTATATCTTCTAATTTATACTCTTGAAAAAATAAAATTAAAAAAATAAATATAGGGAATAAATCAAAATTTATCACCTTATTTTTGTTGAATATCTTGTTTATTTATTTTAAATCTAATTATATAATTAGCAGATCATAGATTAATATTCTATTTTATTTATATATTTATTATATAGAATGAGGCATATATATATATATTTAAAAATGTATTTTACTTCATATTTTAAATAATAAAATTTTGTTATATTTATTTAATAATCATTTGTATAAAATGAATAATAAAATATTTGATTATGTTAATAACATCATTCTTCTCCTTTATCTTCAGATCTTTATTTTTTATATTATTTTGCTTTCTTTAGGATTTCTAATTTGATTTGATATCTTCTGCAATGATATAAAATACATCCAATTAGAAGTAGAATAAAAGATATTAAAATGATGGTAAGATAAATAGTAATTTACTATTATTATGGTGAAAGCAAAGGTTTTTTAATTTCGAAATCATAGAGATAATTGGTAACACAATATTGAAGATGATTAGATTTATCAGTTTTCTTTTCACAATCAGTACTTATGATTTCCAACTTAAATATAATTTAAAATTACATTAGTTTAATAGAGTCCCGAATCAATTTCATTACTATTACATATTATAATGGAAGGATAAGATTTGTAAACAAAGATGTAAAATCCATGAGGTGAAATAGCAAAAAGAGTATTATTACTATTACCAAATTTATTAACTCCTAATAGATTTCCACTAAAAAAATAATTATCTCTATATATTGTATATAAATAAACAATTACAATAGTTTAGCATTTTAATCTAGATATTAATCAGGCATTTAAAGAAGCATAATTTTATGATCATGTAAACCACGAACTACTGCAAAATTATCATCTATTATATCAGCTTTTCTCAATTAACTTTTTGTATATATTTTTCTCATTTCTATATATTCATCATCTTATATAAATAATTCAATTATTTCAGAATTCGATTAATAATTTTATATTAAAATTATTGTTTATCCTCTTATTGAGAATGATTTACAATCCTAATATTTAATCAATCCTAATTTTTCATTTTTTGTAAAACTTCCATTTGAATTAATAATAAATTAAGTTATCCCATGATAATAATCTAAAATGTATAACTTATCTTAAGAAACAGCAACATCAACTATTCTTGATGAATCTGATTAGAAATCATACAAATCTTAAGCAGTAATACTTCTTATTAATTTTAAACCATGTTGTTCGATTTCATAAATAAATAAACCTTATTAATCTTAAGCTGAAAATAACCATCCATTATAAGTAACAACTTTAAATTTATCATTAGGTTTTTGCCATCCTTAAATAGATTTATATTATATTTCATTATTCACTAACTAATACTTAATTACTTAATTGTTATCATTTAAAAAGGCATAAAAATATCTTGATTTTTCATCATATACTAATTATGTTGTCTATTAATGTTCATTTAACGAAGGGATTGTTTAATTAAAGATAGAAAAATCTTTTGACATTGTATTAATATAGTAAATTTTTCCTTTTGAAGATAATATACTAATCCCTTCTGGACTAATTGCAAATGATGATAATTTTTCATTAAATCCTTTATATAATTCTTCTTCGCTTAAATCATCAATGTCTTTTTTTGAGAATTCATGTACTAATGATATAAAACCAGTTGGCGATTAATGAATTGTTACTCCTTAAAAATATGAAGAACAAAATTTATCAGATCCATCATCACTCGTAAACTTAACTGATCTAAATTAATAAGAAATATAAAATATACAAAATTTTGCCCATATCATCTAATCTTTTAATGAATGATTACTATTCTACATTCATAATCACCTATGTCTAATATTGTTCAGTATCATTAAAGAAACTGAAATTTAAACATATGCTTTAACCTAGCATAAGAAAATAAAGCAACATTTTTTGTTTTATTAATTAATTTTAGAATTAAAGTTAAATATATCTCAAATAAAGAATCATAATTATATATATATAAATATATTCATTATAAGATTTTAAGCAAGGAAATTGTGTAAATATCTAACATTATTTCAACAGGTAATAAAGTTATCAATAATCTTAACTGTATCAATCGTAAATTCATTCTAATTATCATAAATATAGAAGAAACTATCAAAAAAACTACCAAAAATATCCCAATCATATACTAATATAAATCTTATGTATTTTATTATTTTGTTATTAGATTAATTGTAGATACTTGAATCAAATTAAAAAACTCTTCAAAACCTTAGTATGTATCTAAATAATGTTGTACTACAATATTATTAAAATCTTAACTATTTAATTGTTAATTTAATTTGATCAAATCATCATCTAGTTTTCCTGTCTGATACTCATATTCATATTATTGTAATAAAAATACATCCATCTTACTAACTATTCCTACAATTCCAGATTTTAAAAGTTAAGAATTATTGTCCTTGCTTTCATAAGCACCAAATTGTGTTTTAAATTCTTATTATGTTAAATTTTTATCACAAAATGGAATATCATTACTATTAAAGAATAAACAAAAATCATTGTTATATAAAGTTAATATTGAAGTTTCATCTTCATCATTTATTATATCAGAATCTATTATTTTCTAATAAATTGAACTTAAATCACTATGATTAAAACTATATGCTTCTTATAAAAATTTAGTGACATTTACCTCTTAATCATACTAATTAAGAATTAGTTTCTCTTCCTTTATTACTTCTTCCATTACATAATATATTTATTATTATGATTTAATCATAAGGGCAATAGAAACTGTATTCTCAAATTTTAAGTAAAATTAAATATAATCCATAGCTAATTCATATGCAGGATTTAATTGCTATGATTAATCTTTATATAATAAGTAATCTCCTAAAAAAAAGAAACTTAATAACGATAAATTAATCACTATATAAATTAATTTCATTATTATATTAACTTATACGTTTGTTATTCTAGAATTTAATGGAATTGTTGATGAATTAGATTTCTTTGCCAAAATTTCCTATTATTTTGCTCCATTTGATTTTATTAAAATTGATTAAACCTTAGATTTATATTATTTTAATCCTTTTTTGCCTGACAACATATCAGTATAACATAATTTATAACAATTTTATTATTTAAATCCTAATTCTCCAAATGTTTGTTTTATTATTTAGCCTATTAATCTGAATTTGATTATTTAATTTTCTGCTCCTTTTTCAGTCAATCTATTAATTAATAATAGTATCTTTTAACAATATTATTCAATCTTTCTCCAAAAAAATAATTAACTTAATATAAATATTCCAATTAAAATTATTTCAATCAAAATCTAATTAAATAAAACTGCTATTTTTCCATCTTATTGATCAGTGTAATATAATCCCAAAGATTATATTATTTTAAAATTATTTCTAATAATATTAGCAAAATTGAGTCTGTATTTTAAAAGATTAGACAAATAAATTTAATTTGATTCAAAATGTAAGAGTCTATATCCAATTTATTAAAGATGATATATATAATCAGTAAAATCAACATTTTAGACATAAATTGTATTATCTACATGAGTGATATTCAAATTTTCTAAGTATCCATTATCTTCTAATGAAATAAAATTAGAATACATAGTTGTCAAATTGATAAAAGTTGTTTCCATTCTTTAATTTTATATTTTCATTTAATTATTGATAAATTAACTTGTATTTAATATATTATTAATTTATAAAGATGTAATCCATGAATAAGTAAACAGGTTTAAAAAGTATTTGTTTAAATTTATAGGTAAATTAATATCTGTAATAAATTTAGTTACTTAATTATTAAAAATGTTAATTTATGTCAAGTTTATACATAGAAAAATGATAAATAAAATAAGAACAATAAATTTTATTAATGAAATAATAGCAAGACTAGATATTAATGAAGTTTTTGTTTTAAATTTATTTACAATTTCTATTGCAGTCTATCTAGTAGTACCAGATTTAGTACTTGATTAAGATTTAAGTATTCCTACTTAATGATTTGATTTGTATTCTTTTTAATGTTAAAAAACTTATTATATCTCATTACTAAATAATTCTTCACTAAAACTTTCAGAATGGGCTTATCCTAATGAACCCATCAAATTTAATCTTTTTTCACTTACATAATTTAAAATTTAACTATTTACAGGAGATTTATCAAGAAAGCTTTTCTTTTATAAAACAGAACCATTAGGACTCATTAAGGATGAATCCATTTAATAATCTGGACTCTTTGGAATAGTTTAAAATTATTAAACAAAACTATGTTTATGACTTGATTTTCTTTAAGTTACTTTACGAATAGGTAGATTTTATCTTCTAATTTATTTTCTTTCATCATCTTATTAATTAGATTTATCTATAAATTCTGATAACTCTAAAATAAAATAATGTTATTTATTTTCTTTTTTCCCTAAAGTAGATAATTGTATTTTAGCTGTACAAAAATATATTGTTTTTTACAAAACCTATCAATTTTTATTAATAATTACTTCAATTGCATTTAAAAAGTCTATTATTTCATTTTCTTTTATTGAAGTTTAATTTTATTATGTAGTAATAATATTTTATTTTTAATATTATTATTTTTAACCAATTTTAAAAAAATCTAAACTACTTTATTCTAGATTCTTAAAATCTTCCATCAGATTAGATGGTTTAGTTTCTGAAATAAGTCTCTTTGTATTGCCATTTCTAGGACTAGTAATTAATGAATTCATCTATTCAAATTATTATTGAAAAACTCCTGTCTATTATACAAATTTTTATGAAGGCTATTAATATGAACTTAATATTGTATGATGCATCTTTTATAAATCAATAAAATCTGAAAATACATACAATAATACAGATTTTTATTGAATAACTCCTTCATTATTATTTATAGAATTATTTAATACATCATTCATATATATATGAATATGAGGTAAAAACATATAAACAAAAAATGAATTAATGTTTGCCAAAAAATACTCTAAGTGATTTTATGGTACAAGTAATTTACTTAATTATTAAGTAATTCCTATACACTTACCATATTCATCAAAAATCAAATAATTATGAATTTCTCTTTCTTTTGTCAAACTACCTATTATAGTAAAATCATCATTTATAACAAAATTATTATAAATATTTAGATATTATGGTATTAAGAATCCATTCTTTCCTTAAGCAAAAGTTAATGTCTCTTTGTATGCTAAATCTGATCTTGGATCTTTTATGTAGGCTTATAAAAATTAATCATGTTTACTACCAAAATATTAAGGCATTAATTCTTTAAGATCTACTATTTATTAAAATTCTGTATTTGTATATCCAAAATAATTTGCTAATTAACTCTTACTCTAATTTAATATCAATCCTAATTATTTAACTATACTAATTATTATTAATATTGTTTCATCTTTTAAAATATTTGAACGTGTTATTACATTTTATTCATATGTTGTTTCAACTTTCATAATATCTTATATTTTTTATTCACATATATGTGCACTATAATAATCATTCAATACAAAACTATGAAACATTGAACATATTTTCAATCTTAAAATATCATCACAGTTTTTTATATACTCTTCTTATATTACATATATACTTTAACTTCTTAAATAAAAAATACATTCTATTATTTATTTACTTAAATTAATAGCAAAATCTTCAAAATTATATAAAGTTTTACAACCAGTTATTTAAAATTCCCAAATAGAAATTTTAAGTTAAATTAAATCATAAACTTTTTCTTAAAACTTCTATTCTATTAAACAATATTCATACAATTCTGTAGGACTTACACTTTTAAGTAATGTTGGATTTTTTAAATATGATTGCTCTTTTTCATAGATTAATTAAATTGCTGTAATTTTATTTTATAAATGTCTATCTATTCTACCTTTCATCAATTAAAAATATTAAGACTTCTTTATATTGACATTTTATTCAAATTTTTTAAATTCTACATAAGCTATTAATGGTTTATTTCTAATTAATGCTAAAAAAGAAACAAACAATAATTAAAGTTCTTCAAGGTCAGTTTTCTATTATTCTTTCAAATTGATAAATATTTCAGTTACTATATATAATCCTAATTTAAAATAGTCTTACATTTAAGTACTCTTTTTATTAAGTATTACTTTTCTTTAAAATTGTGAAAAATTCTTATCGTTTATTAATTAATAAATAATGAGATTATAAGTTGTTATAGAGTTTGAAGTGATATTACCAATATAGGAATATAATTGATAAATCTAATAAAGATATCTAGTTCTCTAATCAAAAATAAATTATAGTAAGAAAGTAAAGATTAGATTTCCTAGAATCATTCCTAAACTAAAAATAAACATAATATAAATTCCAATCTATCTTTCTGGAAATATTTAATTTTCTGAAAATACATTTACTGTTATTAATATAGCAATTGATTCTAATGTAAATGAAATTTCGAAATGAATCATATTTTTATGAGGTGCTTCTGGTTTATAATATAAATAATTAAGCATTTTCAAAATAAATATTGAATGTAGAACTAATAGTCCAATCAAATTTTATAATTCAGATTCCTATTCCAAAGTTAAAATTATAGCTGCTAAATTGAGAAGAATCTAATAAGCGTTTAAACGTGTAAATTTTTATTACATTGGATGATAAGGTGTAAATGAATACTATCTCAAAAAGTACTCACTCATAAAGATGTAGAGACAGTATAATATAATTGAGATAATGTTAAGAATTAATTAATTCTAAAGGTTTTTTTATTATGCCTCGATTATTTATTAAATATAGAACTTATAGCATGGAATTTAAAGAGTTTGTATTGTAAATAGAATTATTGTGCATAAAGTACTAGTTCTACCTTCTTTATATTTTATTTTCTTATCTTTAGATTCTATTTCTAATGTAAAAATACTCAAATATAAAATAAGTCCTACCATTATTATTAGACTAAATATTGTAAATGGATAATATATGAAGTTGTTCTCAAATTCAAAAAAAGGAGTTATTGTAAAATATGAGCATGCCTTTTAAATAAATTATAAATAACCATCTTTATAATTCCAATAAGACCATCCATGAGATGGAAGTAAAAGGGATAAATATTAAATATATGGAATTATAAGAATAACACTTATCAATGTATTTCCAGCTTAATTCTAATGTTAAGAATGAGCAATTAATGTTAAATTCTCTATCAAGGTTATTCTCATTTAATAATTTAATGAATTATGTTTAATTAAACATTCTTGTTTATCAAGGGCAATTTAAAAATTAATTATTTATAATCAAATAAAAAGTCTGATTTCAATAACTCAATTTAAATGAAGTCTTATCAAATCAAAGAATTTGAATTCATATTAATAATCCATAATAAATCAACTGAATTTAATTAAAAATACTTATTTTAATACTTATTTTAATCTTATTTAAATATTCTAAATCATTAACTATATCTAAATATTTTCAAAATTCAAATTTTTAAATTATCTTTTCTACTTTATTACTTTATTTCTTATAACCAAAAATCATTTATATTTTTTTATAAAAAATAATAAAATTTATAAATTTTATGCTATATTAATTAAAATATATTGTATAAAAATTAACTATAAATAATTCAATTAAATTGAAAATCAATTTCGATAAAATTTAATTTAAGTAAGCATACATGTAGTTTAAATCATATTAGTATTATCATAACAACTTTAATAACAATGTATAATAATAAGCTATTTTTCTGAAGATAATTATTTATAGTTTTGAACGAACTGAAAAATAGAAAAATAGAATTAATCAAGTTTAATATCTTATAAATACTTGCAATAAAATTTATATAACTTCGACTTTTCCCTTCATATATCAAAATCTTTTCCTAAATCAGCTCCAAAATGCTGGAATGAAAATTATTCGAAAAAATTGATTTAACAAATTAAATATATAATGCTATCATAGAATTAGAGATTTGAATGCTAAAGTTTTTTTACTTTGTAAACTTAAAGATTAAACAATTCCCTTATCAATTAATTATATCTAATGGAACATATAATTCAGCATTAAAAAGATTTCTTATCCATCATTCCAAAGCAGTCTTAAAAGTTCTTTCATAAGTGCTTAAATTATTAATATTAATTAGATCATGATGAAAAATAAAAATCTCTGATAATAATAAAACCAAATTTTATGATTTTAAATAATAAAAAAAGTTTTAAATCAAAATACTATATCTATCTTCTAGATAAATTTTATTTTCTTTAATATTAGTTTTTGAATAAAAGTTATCTTATTCCATTCTTGAAATTCAATACAATACAATTATTTAAAATAATGTATCCTTAGAGCCAAACTCTATAAATTCTAAACTATTAAACTATAAGTCCTCAAAAGTAATAATAGAATGCTTTACTATAAATTATAAAAATGTATTTAAAAGCTTTGATTTAATAAATTGTATTAGATTTTATTAATACTATGTAAAAGAGCGATTAAATGTAATAAATAATAAATAAATTTCATAAAGTCACATCTATAAATTATTTTTATAATTGAATAATAAAATAATGCCTTTAAATCATATGTAACTGTTCTGGGTTAAATTTAACAAAAATCTGAATTTTTAAAAAAAATTTTTTAATTTTGAGTGGTTTACTTGTGGATAAAGTACAAAAACAATTTAAAATGAAATTCATCATTATGTAAATGCTTAAAGTTGATTTAAATTTTAAATATAAGATAGAGAGAAAAATTTGCAAATAAATTTTTAAATTTGTTAAATTATTAATAGATATCACATTTGATTACATTTGATTGAATGTAAATAAAAGAGATTGGAAGTCAAAAGAAATCTAAATGATTATGATGATTTGCAATAATAAATTTCATGTTATGTAAAATATTATTTAACTGAATAATTTTTCAAATTTATGGGTAACACGGAATTAAAACCTTAAATTGTTCATTCAAATCAATGGGTCATGATTAAATAACTCAATCATCCTTTATATGGACCAATAAAAGTATTTAAGAATAGTTAGGAAAAATAATAATGTTTACGTACATTCACATTGTAGGAAGAAGAAGCAAATAAAATAAATGAAGAAATAAAAAAAGTAAATGAAGAATAAGTATTTAATATAATTAATGTAGTATAATTTCGTAAAAATAAATAAAATAGAGCATGAAGTTGAATCATAATTATGTAGTA
>CAJJDN010000110.1:155932-215779 GCA_905182985.1 Paramecium sonneborni | reverse complement strand
TAAATCATATGTAACTGTTCTGGGTTAAATTTAACAAAAATCTGAATTTTTAAAAAAAATTTTTTAATTTTGAGTGGTTTACTTGTGGATAAAGTACAAAAACAATTTAAAATGAAATTCATCATTATGTAAATGCTTAAAGTTGATTTAAATTTTAAATATAAGATAGAGAGAAAAATTTGCAAATAAATTTTTAAATTTGTTAAATTATTAATAGATATCACATTTGATTACATTTGATTGAATGTAAATAAAAGAGATTGGAAGTCAAAAGAAATCTAAATGATTATGATGATTTGCAATAATAAATTTCATGTTATGTAAAATATTATTTAACTGAATAATTTTTCAAATTTATGGGTAACACGGAATTAAAACCTTAAATTGTTCATTCAAATCAATGGGTCATGATTAAATAACTCAATCATCCTTTATATGGACCAATAAAAGTATTTAAGAATAGTTAGGAAAAATAATAATGTTTACGTACATTCACATTGTAGGAAGAAGAAGCAAATAAAATAAATGAAGAAATAAAAAAAGTAAATGAAGAATAAGTATTTAATATAATTAATGTAGTATAATTTCGTAAAAATAAATAAAATAGAGCATGAAGTTGAATCATAATTATGTAGTACATTTCATAAAATTCATTTAACAATAGATTATACAGAAAAAAATTTGAAAAACATATATTAAATAGATGTGTAAAAATTTAGTTTGGAGATGCTTAGAACATTAGCATTTTTAGATTTTCGTAAAAGAGACACTTGTTAATTTAGTTTATCTAAATTATTACTTTTTGGAGATTAAGTGAGAATTGTGGATTAATAACTATTATGTCAATAGAGTGATTATTAGCGAATATTATCTGGAGATATAAAATGTGAAGATTGGTATTTTGCTCCAGAAGTTTTGAAATGTTTAAGAATGAATGATTATAAATAATTTAATAATGAGAAAGCCACAATATTTAATTTTGGATTAATTATGATATCATTATACACAGAAGTAACACCATATGAAGCAGAAATTTATAATTATGAGAAATATTGCTTGACTGAAAAATTCGATAAATACTTAAAATTATTTACATAATTTAATTTGAATAGTAAAAATAATAATATATAAATAAAAGAAAATTTAGAAAAATAAATTTTAGATTGTGTTAGTATGATTCCTGATAGAAGGCCAACTTATTCTTAATTATTAGATGAATTTAGTAATCCCTCAATATTTGAATAAGAAGTAGAAGATAAATCTCCATCTCCATAAAAAGCCGAGTCAAGTTATTTAGTTCCAACAGATTAATTAGTTTCTTTTAATCCAACACTAATGGATGAAAGAGTTTTATCTGATACAACAAATAAAAAGTTAAATGATAATAAAATATTAATGAAAAAGATAGATTAAGAAAAGCATTAGAATACACCAATTTGTTAATCCCCAAAATTTAGATAAGAGAGTTTGTAGACTTAAACAACTGTTGGAAATTTGAGATCCACTAAATTATATAATTTAGAAGGATTATAAAAATAGTAGAGAAATATATAAAATAAAAGTAAATCTTAGTAAAAAAAATTAAATAATAAGAAATTTTGATTATATATATATGAGGTATTAATTCATTGCTTTTGAGTATTTAATAATCGTATTAATGAAAGGATTTGTCTTTTGTTATCTTATTTCAATAGTCTACTGTTGGTGGGAAGTCGGACATATGATGACAGCCTAAATTGCCAAGAATTACTTAAAAGATAATAGACCAGATGTCTTAGCTTGGGCAGATTCTTTAGTTTAAGACTTTAACTCTCTTACAGATGGAAAATCAAATACTTTTGCAGAGGCTGCTGTATGGTTAGATGACATAAAAGAAACAGGAACTGGATTTTTAAATGATTGGCATTATACTGACAGACCAATCAATCCAGATGGGTATATTTTATTATTAGTATTTAGATTGTTAATCAAAATAGATGATTAAGGAAGAAATATCAACTCAATCTATGCAATTAATTAAGCTGTCGCTGTTTTAACAAACCCTAAAACTTCAAAAAACAGACATACAGTATTTAAAGCCTAGATGATCAGAGTTTTACTACATGTTATTGGTGATATACATCAACCATTACATGATACTACTTTTTGGAATAGTAGCTATCCAAATGGAGATGCTGGTGGGAACTTTATGAAGATTTAAGTATTTATATTATAAATAAATAGTTATCCAATGGAACTCTTATGAATTTCCATTCTTTTTGGGATTCTGGTGCTGTTTCATTTGCTCCTAATAATAGTTTTATGGCAAGACCACTAAGTTAAAGTGATAGCGCATATCTAGATAAATGGGCTAAGGAACTTATATTTAAATACCCAAAATAAAAATACACAAATTATGATATGACGTACTAATATTTTTTTATATAGTAATCCTTCTGTTTGGACTTACCTTGGATTTAGATAGGCATAATAGTTTGTGTATCCAATGGTAGCAACATCCAATTCTTACAATACTGATTATGAAAAATAAGCTATTGCTTTTTGTGAAGAAAATCTTTCAGTTGGAGGATATAGGTTAGCAGAAAAATTAATTGAAATTTACGATCAAATTATACAAAATGAAGCTAAAATATCACTAGAAGAATGAATATAAATAGTTATTCATAATCCTATTCTACAAATACTTTTTTATATTTATTTTTATAATTAATTAATAAAAGTTAGTTTATTTTAATTACAATGTGTCATATTTTATTATTTATTTTTATATAAATATATAACCAAATAAATTTTTATAAATTTAAGTAAAAAAATTCATCTCATGTTTTCATAACAAATTAGTCTTCTTAAATAACAATTTTAAGAGATTTTTGCCTTATAGTAATGTCTTAAATAAAAAATTAAATGATTAGTAAATTTAATAATATTTTTTAAATAGGCTTATTAAAACAAAATATTAGACGCTGCTCTATTTATTTATTTATTCTACATTATCATTAATTTAATGTTAGATCTATTATCATATTACTTAAAGCTATGGAACAAATTTTATAAAAATTTAGATTTAAATCTAATAATAACTTACATTTATAAACTCTATTTTTTTTAAATTAAGTAGCATTCACCATTAACAATTCATTCCAAATATTCTAATTGATTACTTAGTTGTTCAATCTTAACTTCTTATCTTTAATGATATCACTCATTAAATTTGTAAAGTATTTTAGGAGGATAATTTTAATTAATATATAAGTGGAGAATAATTACTATACATTAGAGGTATGCCACACAAAAAAAATAGTTTATCATAAACAAAGAGAAATCAAACATAGTACCAATAATGACTGTTAAGATGTTCAAAAGCCTTAAATAGCATGATTATCTAAATTACAGTGGTCATAAATAAATCTAGTTTTTGTAGTGACTTAAGTTCAAAATGTTGAACCAACTATCTCTAAATCTCTTATATCTCTTTAGAGATTAATCAATAATTGCAAATTATACATAATATAAAAAAATTTAATATGATATTAAACATGTTGAGTTAGTTAATGATGATTATTACATCATGTGTTATATTGCATCTTGAAAACAATATCATTGCCAAGTAATATATGACCCTTGATTTAATAATATATATATAAACATAATTTTATTTCTATTTAGTTTTTTATTAGAATATTGTTATATATTTGATTAATACTGTATGAATAATATACTTTTAGATTATTGTCCTGATTGCATTTCTATAATAGATGAAAATCATATAGTAGTTTCTACTTATGATTTTATTAATGATGAAACTAAAACTGGAGTTCTATTGTTGCTCAATGAAAAATTAAACATTATTGATAAATTAGAATGTGATGGCATCTTGCATTTTAAAATAATAAATAATTAAATAATACTATGTACATGGAAAGGTGATGTTTGGATTATAGATATTAAAGATGATAAATTTAAATTAAATAACTAATAATCTTTTGAGGAATGTTTTAAGAACATCAAATTATTATATTTAGATTGTGATTACCAATAAAATTTATTATTGGGTGGAGATAATGGCGAAGTGATTTTACAAAAAGAAGGTTAAATCATTTATTAACAAAAATGTCATGAATATTCTGTTTGGTGTACACTTTTAGATAATACAAATTAAGATTTATTTTATAGTGGAAGTGATGATGCTTGTTTAAATTATTATGATGCAAGAATAGGAATTTTGAGAAAGGATAAAAAGTATATGGATTATATTATATAAAGATCACATTCTCAAGGAATTACATATTTATTAAATGATGGATAATATAATCTAATTACAGGATCATTTGATGGTTACATTCGAATATTTGATAAAAGATAACCAAATATTGCTATGGAGGAATATAAAAGAGAAGGAGGAATTTGGAGAATAATAAAAAAAGGAGATTAATATTTGAATGGACTATTTCAAGAACATAAATATGAATTGATTGAAATTAAAAATAAACAAGGTAAAATTTATATGAATGTATCTAATAGTTTCAATAATCCAAGAATTCAAAGAACATTCTTCTCTTGCATATGCTATGGATTGGTATAAGAATGTTATAGTGACTTCTTCATTCTATGATAAACAATTAAGATAGTATATTATTTGAGTTTATATATTAAATATAATTTCTTAATGAAAGACACAATCCACTATAAAAATTGGTCAATAATGATCAACTTAAAAAAAAACGTAAGATGTTAAATCAAGGACTAAGTATTTTATAAAAGCTTTCATGACTATGGGCCTCTGAAAGGAGACGACTATAAGATTAATACTTAGCTTTTCCTTTCTCGAATACTATCTCGGGCTATGGTTGAGAATGTTATTGTTTAAACTTTAAGCGGGATTTCTTAACTATTCTATCGACGTTTGAGACAAGTTCTGTTCGGACTGTTTCTGGTCTTTCTGGCAATTTAATTATTTCGGAGAGGGGTTTCTATTTGTCTCTTAATTACCTTCGGCTAGTAATTAGGCGTTTCGACTTGAAAGGATAAGATATTCTTTCACTTTAAACATTCACCTCATAAGTTGGATGTGATTCAAATGACCCACCCATGAATTTGCGCTAGCTTTGTACACCAAATTTTCCTTCTTTATTACTCACTCCAAAACATTTTACTGAATATGATAACTTCTTCATATCATCATTATCTATTTTCAATCCTTCTAATAATTCCTTCTACTAATCTTAATACTCTTTTTTCCTTTGTAAATAATGATAATATTCAAAAGTATTCTGAACCTTTACTATTTTTGTGCTTCTATAGTTACATACTTGTACTTTTCAAATCCATTGTATAAAACCCTTGGTTAGACTCTTGTTTTTATATATGGAGTTCTTGGAGGGTTATAAAACATTAAATTATTAAAATACTATCTTTCCTATCTAAATACCCTTTTTCTGCACAACTAAAAAGATTTCATTACATAACTAATAAATTATCCACCTCTATCAAATAATTTTACTATATTTATAGCAAAATAGATATAGTCATCAAATTCTCTCAAAATATCATAAAAATTTATGTAGATATGGTTTATTCTTTTATTTTCTAATTTTGGGTTCTAGTATGACTTTAATTATTTTCTCATATTTTTGATTGTTTGAGTTATGATTCAACTTTAGGGCTTGTTAGAAATTTCTTAATAAATTAAGGAGATAACTTATTATTATATCAAATTTCTTGTGTGCAATTAATTTATTAATTATATCATATAAAATTTTTAAAATATAAATAAAGATACTGACATTAATCTGATCAAATCAACTTTTAGATCCATCTATATTTAATTTTGTAATCTAACTATTTTTTGAAAATCGTATTAAGCCTTTGAAATGAAAGATTGAAAAAGGTTATCAAATTTGACAAGAGAATCTTATTATTACTACATACAGATTTAAAATAAACAAATTGGGGAAAATGGATTATACTTTCCTATACTAAGATTCAGAAATAAGAAGACAAATAAAATATTTTTGAAAAGAAACTTGTATTATTTTTGGATTAATTATTATTATATTTTATTAATGTAGCAATAAATTATTGCTTTATTTCAGGAGTTTACTGATATTGGGAATTCTTTTCAAGCTATAAAAAACAAAGTATTTAGGCGAAATAAAAATTAAACTAATTTTTACGTTCAAATATATCTTAAATATTTTAAAATAAAATAGCTTTAAATAGGATATGATTTTTTTCGATGATATTAATCAATTTCTGAGTATGTATGAATAATTTTTAAATATTAGAAAGTAGTATAATTTAATATTATAAAGTTCATGCAACTAATTTATTGTTTTTGAATAAGGCTTACATTTTATCTCCATTTTCTTTGATTATAATACCTTAACCATTCATTATATCATCCAACCAAAAACCACTTACAGAAGATCTTTCTGACCAATACATAATTCCGTGTCCAGATCTTTTGCCTCCTACAAAAGCACCCTAAAAAAATTTGAAAGAGGATAATATACTTCGAATCTATCGCCATTAGCAAAATAATAGATTCCTTTTCCATCTTTCAAAGAATTAGACCATTCTCCTTCATATCTATCTCCATTTTTCATTCTGAGTACTCCTGTTCCTTCTCTCATATCATTTTAAAATTCTCCTTCATATTGATCTCCATTTTAATGTAAATATATTCCTTTACCGTGTTTTAAACCATTTTAGAATTCTCCTCTATATATATCACCATTTTCATAAGTCAGCATACCTTCTCCATGAAATTAATCTTATTTCCACCAACCTTCATAATATCCTCCACTTTAATATTAGTATCTACCATACCCATTCATATGACTTCCAACCCAAGTTCCTTTATAATAATCTCCATTTGGTAAAGTTAATTTAGCTTCTCCTTCTATTTTATCCTTCTTCCATTCTCCATCTAAAAGTGCTCCACTTTTATACTTTAAGACTCCTTTGCCTTCTTTTAAATTATTATTAAATTCTCCTTCATATATTCCACATTAATATTAAAAAGTTCCATAACCTTGTCTTAATCCATTATTCCATTCACCATCATATTTCTCATTTGTTTATGCATATACATATATTCCCCTTCCTTATTTCTTATCATTGGCCCAATTACCAGTATAACTATTTCCATTCAAATAGTAATAGGTACCAAAACCATGTTTTTTACCTTCTTTCAATTAACCTTAGTATCTTTCTCCAGATGCAAATATATATGTCCCATCTCCATCAAATAAATCATTAACCCATTAACCTGCATATACATCTCCTGTAAAATAATAGTATACTCCTAAACCACATCTGAGCTCATTATTGAGTTCACCTAAATACTCACTTCCATCTTAATATTATTTGCTTTGAACTTATAATTACTATCGACGAAGTTTAGCCTCGAAATCTTATAAAATTTATTCCTTTTCTTGCTAGAATATCACATCCATTTAATTATTTAACTGCATTTACTTATTTAACAACTTTATAATTAATATTAGAATTTATTGTATAATTACTATTTTAACATTTTTAAAGGCTTAGTTATAGCTTAGTTATAGCTTCAATTACGATATTTACCTAATTAAATTAGGTTGTCTTCTGATAACATAATCCCATGAATTTGATTTTCCATTTATCTATTATCAGCTGATTATTTAATTGAAATTCTCTCTATAAATTTATAGATAAATGGAATTTATTTATATTTATTTCATATTAACTAATATATAAGAATGTTTAATTCTTCCTTATTGCTTATTTTCTCTCAGAATTATTGGATAAAAAATAAAAAAAATCCTTTTTTTAATTAGTTTGTTCAATTAAATGTTCTATCAACTAATAATCATTTAGAGTATGTATTTAAGAGTATTATATATGAATTTTAGTTGAAATCTACTGGTTCATATTAATTTTAAAACATATAATTATAATAAAAATAATTACGTTATGAGGAGTATTTAAATTTAAAATAATTATATTAAATAAACTATTAAATTTGAATATAAATTTTGATATAAAATAATAATTACATTAAAGTGTCAATCTTTCTCCTCTTCCTCTTCTTCTTCTTCTATTTTGAAACAATCTTATTCAACTTTATTGTCTCTATATAAATTAATCATAGTTTTTTTTTCTATTAATTCATCAAAAATAAGTTCAAATCGATTATTTTCCAGGACATTATCAGGAATAAATAATTTTTTGTTTTATGGCCACTCTTCAAAATAAGGAGGAGGGAAAATTGGATCAATTGCAATTCTAATAATTGTTTATTATAATTTAGATACCTAAATAAGTTCTCAACCATGGCAGGTATAATTCTGCTTAAAAGTGGACAGGATAATTCTAAGCATGGATTTGTATTTGCTTCAATAAGCCAAAGCTTAAAATTATCATCAATCATAAAATCCAATCCAAATAGCTAAGTATATTAATTTTTATACCTCAAAACTATTTGATCTTCTCTAAGGATCAATTTTACCATAAGAAGCCTTCATAAGATCTAAAGCAACATTTTTCATCTTAGGATAAATATCAATAAAAAAGTTGAATTTTTATTAAGGATGATATGTATCCAAATATCTTTAGTATTCGAGAAAGGAGATCTTGTTACCAAACTCAAACTTTCCATAGTCCTCATCTTTAGATTAAACAGCATCATTAGTCAAGTGAATATATTTATTTAAGCACTTTGTTGTGAATTCTTTAGATGAGGTTCGAATATAACCTTCTTAATACCAATATCCCTTAAAAATTCCATTTTAAGAAGTTAAAAGCATATAGCATCTTATATCGAATTTTCTTTTATTGTAAAGAAATGGATTATCTATGTACTATTAAACAATATATGTTCTTTATCGACCATCAGGTTATTCTTCATTTAAAATTTTATTAATTTCTAATAAATCTTAACAAACAGTGATTCCATTTCCTCTATTTGTACATTCTCCTGGTTTCACTATCCATAAACTAATAGGTTTAGGTCTCTTATCTCTTCGATATTCTAATTATTGTTTTCTTTCTAGTTCTTTAATCTCTTCCTGTCTTTTATTATAGTAATCAACAAATTTGAAATATTCAGTATCAGCCATTCCCTTTTAGATATGAAAAGTAATAGGAATATACTTAGTGTAATCTTCTTTTATTATTTAAAAATAATTTCTCATATTGTAAAATAGTGCTTTTTTATTGCCTAAGTGCCAATTATCTTGCATATGATTGTGCATTTTGTAATTTCTGCTATCTTAATGAATTGTTGTTTATAACTAAGGGATTATGTAAATATTTTACTCCTTTAATGGACATGAGCAATTTTTCAGAACAATCGCTAAAAACAATTTGTGAATCACTCTGATTATTTTCTTCCATATAGGTTAAAATTTAATGTAAATCAACTTAATTAAATATTCTTTTTAATTAATTGTGATTACTGATTTATAATTTTTTCTTAGAGTGAATTGATTAACGTATTAATTAATTAATACTTAAAACAGGGACAGATCGTGGTTTTATATGAATATCCAATTCAGAATCGCTTGATTCAATAACAGTGTCTTCAATGCTTTAAATAAAAGAATCATTATTATAATTAGTATCATTAGTAGCCATATTAAAAGTAGGTAAACTATCAATACATATATTTTATTTCAATTGAGTCCATACCATATTAACTTTATTTAAATCTAATGATTCAACTTCCTACCACCACCATCTTTATCTAAAAAGATTCTTTAAGAGACTTCCATTATTACCCTTACCTACATAAAAGTAATAAGCAGGTACATCCATTTTATTTGGAGATTATATACATTGATTATTTGAAAAATTGATTTTATTAATGAAACAACGATAAGAAGTATGTTTTTAATTGAGTTTATCCTTTTAAGAATTTTGTTGTTATAACGTCTATTGTTGTTGAGTAGTTTATAATTATCTTTTCTTTCTTTTAACTTACAATTTCTTTTCAGTAGATTCTGTTATTTTTAAATTACTTTAAGGTTAAGAGGTGTCTTGATGATTTTGAGTATATCTCCTTTCATTAATTTATGTCAACTTTGTTTAAATATTTATTTTTTAAGTTTTGGTTGGTTTTGACTTTGATCTTTGATTTGGCGATCCTGATCTACTAGTAAGATTTTCATTTTAAACAGTTTTATGAATAAATGGTGTCGATGAAGTTCTTCCAATTTTATCATTATTATCTTTGGATTCTGAACGTTTCACATTTTATTTTTAATCACTTCTATTTATCAATGGACTTACTAATTTACAACTTTTGGAAGTAGAAGTTTCAATAGGATCCTTATCTTTTGATTAAGTTCTAATTTAAGGACGGATAGCTATAAACTAAAGGGGAGGTAATACTTTTTTATTTTCTATGAAGTTATTTAATTAAGATACATCGTTCAATTTCTGATATTGATGGATTGATTTTTGAACCATAGTAAGGATGCTCCTATTTAAATTCAGAAGTGTTATCTTTTTAATTGCATGAAGTATCATTAGATTAGAGATTCATCATTCTTTACTTTTCTATTGGAACAAGTCCTTTAGATACAAGACATAGAAGCATTTCTTATGGGTATTTAGAACGAGCTTTATTCCTTTAAGTGAATTACAAATGTTCTAATCTATGCTAATTTAGTCTTGGAGCAACCCACTTTGTACTTTGCATTTAATAGTAATCTTTGCTATTGTTTAGTGATTCAGATAATTTAGTATTATAACGAAGTTAAAAGATCATTATTATATTTATTTAATTTAATTCAACGTAGTGTCCCATTTTATTTTATTAATACTTATTTTATGAATATAAAGGTATAATTATTCACTGATAATTACATTAATATCTCAAAAAGAATTTTATTTTTTTTGTTCTTTTCCTTCATAAAATTTTATATATTGGCTAATCATTTCATTTACTTAAACTTATGTTACTTAAACGCTATCTTTTTACACAAATTTCTTAAACAAAAAGTATAAAACTAGCATAAATATTGCAATCAGAATTGACACAATAAATATAATTAAAAAAAGATAATTGTCTCCATCACCATTTATTTCGAATTTGTAATAGTTTTCTACTTCCTCTCTACAAACAGATGGAGGTAAATTAAAACCTAATTTATTTAATTATCAATATGATTACTATTGCAAATTTCACCAAAAATTCCTTTACCTGTTAATTATCCTTTATAAACTACAGAATTAACAACTACTGATGGCAATCCAATTGCTCCACTCTTCTCTTACAATAATAACTAATGTTCTAAAATTGCATTATAAGAATTATTTAGATTTGTAGCTGTTTTATGATTAAATGGATCCTTAAAAGACTCATCTCTACATTTAACAATTTCATCATCTTAAATTCCCAAATTGGTTATAATCTTACTACCACAAGTTGAATAAGCTTAAGCTTTAGAGCATTCAAAATTAAATTTATTCTATTTTGATTCTTAAAGTTTACCATATATTGAAAATATTGTAATGGAAAATGTTTAAATATGCATGTTTATCTAATGGCTTCTTCAATTATATTTCTTCCTGTTCCTATTCCTTCTCCATCTGGATCCATAGCACAATATCGTCTTTAACAAATACAATTAGATTCATCTATTGAATAATCACTTTGTGTATTATTGGAATTGAAAATTGAATAAAGCAATGTATAATTTACCTTTTCATTTTTTAAAAGATCATAATATTCTTAGAATTCATCAATTACTCTGTAAGAATCTCTATTACTTACTTCCAGATGTAAAATTACATCTACATCATCTCTTTTTTTTACATCAAATTTGACTAAAACAAAAACCTATTCTTCTAAAGAATTCGAAACTTAATACTTTAAAACAAACTCTTTTATTACATTAAAATCTTATGATGTAATGAATATTGATGGAATATTAATCTATAAAATTATATGTGTTAATTTAGTACAGCATATCCATGACCATCATCAGCCATAACAAAATCAGATTCTAAAGGATAATCATAATTATTGCCAATAATAGCTAAAGTATATCCAGCATTCTAAGCATTCCTAACCTTAGTGACGAAAGTACAGTTTCCTCTTTCTATCATAATGAATTGACTTCCATTGGTAGGCATTAGAGAATCGCATCCATCATTCGGATAAGCCATATCTACATTACCCATATATCTATGACCAAATGGAATTTCACTATTCTCTAATAATTAAATTTAAACCCAAAATTAGCAAGTGCTATGTTTACTTTTGATCCCAAACGATCAACTAATTGACTTGGTCTAAGTACTTTCAACTTACAATCTACTAATGCAACAATACAGAAAATTAAGAGAATAAATTACATTTATATATTTTTAATGAAGAGATATTATTTATTTTGTAAAAGCAAATTTTCAATGATCCACATTAATGTATTTGTCTAACTTTTTATTTTTTAGTTGTTTATTTAGAATAAACGATATGGATATATTTTAAATGTATAGTAAATAAATCTTCATAGATTTTAATGATCAATAAAAAGTTAAAAAAATGGTAGTCTTGAACGAAAAAAAATAAAATCTTGTTTTCATAATGTATAGATAATAAAGATAATAAGAAATTAATTAATAATTGATTGGAGTTAGAATTGGATAAATAAATTTGGAATGAATTTATATATATACTGATGACTTCTGTGTCATGTTAATTTAAATATTTATTATATCTAATGATTAAGGAATATGACTATTTATTTAAGTTGGTGATAGTTGGGAATTCAGGAGTTGGTAAGTCTTCTTTGTTATTACGATTTTCGGATGATACATTTAACGATTCATATTTAACAACAATAGGAGTAGACTTCAGATTCAAGACTTTAGAAATTGAAGGGAAGAAGGTAAAGTTGTAAATTTGGGATACAGCAGGATAGGAAAGATTCAGAACAATAACAAGTGCATATTATAAGGTACAGATAAATTAGAATAAAGGGTGCTGATGGAATAGTGATGGTATATGATGTATAATCAATTGCTTCATTTGAAGATATTGATAGATTTTGGATTAATGAAGTAGATTAATATGCAGAGAAGAATGTAGAATTACTATTATTAGGAAATAAGAGTGATATAGAGGATAAAATGTATATTATTATTATTATGATAGTGTTACAACTTAAAAAGCCTTAGATTATGCAGCAATTAGAAATATGGCTCATATGGAAGTGAGTGCAAAAACAGCAGATTAAGTATCGAAAGCTTTCATTTCCCTTGCTAAAAAACTTATTACAAAAAAGGATTCATAAGGATTGAAAGCTTAAGGGTAATATAATATTATCAACTATTATCTAGGCCTTAAAGAGGTCAATAAACTCCAGGTTAGAAAATTGGTTAATAAGCTGAAGATGGCAAAAAAGATAAAGATAAATGTTGTTGAATTTATTAATATTGAGTTTTTACTAATAACAATATTTCTCATATTTATCCTCTTTTACCTTATATATATGTTTTATATAGAGTTTCCTTTTAGTTTTGTTATAAATTAAGATATTTTTTAATGTCTATTGGATCACCTAAAAATGTCATTTATAATTAATACCTCTTTGAAAATTATGTTTAATTTCTCTTCTCTATTCCTTTGTTAACTTAATTCCATGAACCTTTTTACCTTCCATTAATTAAGCTAAATTTTCCTATGTGAAAATTTCTAATATTTCTTCATTCGTAATTTTCTTTTCTTGTATTAATTAATTTTCAAACTAATTATCAATTTTAGCATCATCATTTTATTAATGCTAATTTTATTATTAAATAAGTAGATTTTCCAAATCTTACAAAGGATTTGATTACCATAAAGGCTCTCCTTAATAATTAGGAGGTAATTTTACATAAAGTAATTTACCATTAACAAAATCTTTTAACATTAATTTAGATGCTTTTGCTTCATCTGGTAATCCCCTACCTGTCATGAATCCTCTTTTCTAACTGTAAGTAGAGAGTACAGTAGAAGCATCAATATTTTTAAATTCTTATAAATTGATACCATAGAGTTTTTCAAATACAACTTTAGGGATTCTCTCTGCTAATAAATCCATTGGACTTAAATAATCTTTAATATTATCTATTGGTAAAACTCCATTACAAACCATTTCTGCTCTTGATGATGATGCATTTGGAAATATTAAACCTGGACAATCACATAACTAAAAATTATAAACAATTTATTTACTAATAAATATTTCTCTAATGGTATAGTTTAAAAATGCTTAGTTTTACCAGGTCTTGCTGCAACTCCAACTAATTTCTTATTACAAATCGCATTAATAACTGAACTCTTACCTACATTAGGATATCCAACCATTCCAATAATAACTGTATTTTCATCATGTTATATATCATGATCATCCTATTCCAATTATTTAGTTGTCTCTACATTCTCTTATCTCTATTTTCTAATCTTTTAAACTAATAATTTCAACTCCGATAATAATATCTTCCTATCTGCTATTCTTGATGTATTTATATATGCTTCTACATTCTCTTCTACTTATGGTTCTTCTTATTATATTATAATATTTATAGCATCTTATTATTACACTTACTCTTCCCTATCAATCTTCTCTTATTCTAACTTTGCACTAAAGAACATATGATTCAAATTCTAAGTATTCAAAAAACTTGACCATTCATCTCTAATCTTATCAGATATTAAATCACTTTTATTTATCAGTAAAAAATTTATCTTTGTTTAATTCTTCCTATAAACTCTATTCTGTTCTTCATGAACATACTTTGTTAAATCATTGCAATGATAAAATAAGATATCTCTACCATCTACTACTTATACTAAAATATCTGCCTTCTCAACTACTCTCCATAATTACTTCCAAACCTCTATATTCTTTTCATAAGGAGTCAATTATATTTAATAATGTTCCTCTTCAAACTTTGCTAACTCCTTTCTCCATTTTAAAAAATTCTCATTCTCCATCAATCTCAATTATTCTACTGTTGTCTTCTCATCCCATCTAGGTCTTCTTGGTATTTATAAATCAACCATTAATTAGTTCTTTTAATAATCATATACTTATGAATTTCCCAACTACCCCTTTCTTATTGCATTTACATTTATCACCAACTACAAAATTATTCACTATATTACTTATTTCTATTATTCATTTACTACTATATCTGATTTCTTCTCTGCTTAATATTTTATATTTGCCATCTCTGCCATCTATAAATATTCATTTAATGGATTCTAATCAATTATTGATTATAGGTTCTCTTATTATATTTGATATTCCTCCTTTACTACCTTTCCATCATGAAAGAATTATCCTTAATTCTGCACTTTTGCTGCTCCTTCATTCATCTTCCTTTATTGCTATCTTTAAAGAGCTTTACCCAAATTTGATTTCTTAGACATTCACAAATATAAAAATATTAAAAATCAAATGTCATTAGTTGGTTCAGGCACCTTAATGATTAAACCTCTCAAAGCTAAATTAACTCATGATACTGAGTTCCTAGGTAAAATGGATCCATACTGCAAAGTCATTATTGGCAATCAAACCTAAAGAACAAGAGAACACACAGATGCAGGTACAAGTATTTTTAAAAATAGGTAAGCATCCAACTTGGAATCAATCATTAAGTTTTAGGCGTACAAATGAATATTTAGCTGAAATTTAGGTCTGGGACTCAGATGAAGTAAGTAAAGATGATTTAGTTGGAGAAACTTCAATAGCTCTACAAAAATATTTAGTTGATACTCCTATACCAGCAGAATGGATAAATTTAAGCTACAAAGTAATTAAATAATAATTAAAATAATAGGGAAAGCCAGCCGGATAAATCTACATAGCATTTGAATGGTTTTCAGATTCAAAATATTAATAACAACCTTAAATTCCTACAAATCCATAATATTATCAATAAAATAACGTGATACCAATGAAACCTCCAGGAGCTCCTTACTATTAATAACCATACAATCAATCAATTCCATATCAATAACCTCCAAATTATCCACCATAATAACCATAATATCCACAGTCTCCGCCTTATGTATAACCAGGATTCTAAGGAACTTTAGGATATCCATAAAACCCTCAATAAGGTTACGCTCCTACATATCCTGCTAATCAATAGCCTGGCTATTAAGCCAATCCACCTTAAGGATATCCACCGAATCAACCACCTCCTAATTATCCACCGAATCAACCACCTCCTAATTATCCACCAAATCAACCCCCTCCTAATTATCCTCCAAATCAACCACCACCAAATTATCCTCCGAACCAACCCCCTCCTAATTATCCATAAAATCAGCCACCACCTAATTATCCCCAAAATCAACCACCCCCTAATTATCCTTAAAATCAACCACCACCTAATTATCCAGCAAATCAACCTCCTCCTAACTAACCGCCACCTAATTAATAAGGCATACCAAATTATGCCTAAACTATTTAAAATAATAATCCTCATTAAAATTAATAGCCTTATCCTAATAATCAATAAACTAATAATTATTTAGGTGCTTAACCTTAAAATTATCCTAATAATTAACCATAATATCCAAATAATTAAATGCCACCTAATCAATAAACATAAACATTACCATAAAATCAAGCTTATCCTAATTAACCTGGAATGAATTAACAACCTTATCCTAATGTTCCTCCTAGTTAATAACCTCCTCCTTAACCAAATTATGTTCCCCCTTCATAATAATAACCCCCTGCATTCTATCCTGGTTAAACATTACCTTAAAATCTCAATTACCCTAATTAGACATTGCCATAGAATTTTGATCCATATAAGATTCCAAACCCTATGGGTAATTGATATAATTCTTAATTATTATTAAAAAATAAATAACTGATCATTATATTGCGTTTGAAATTATATGGTTCGCATTAATAAACCTTTGATAACTTCTCTAAGATTCTCCAATAATTGTAATAATTTAAATACAATATAAACATGTATAGATACATCTCAGAATAAGGATTCAAAACATCAGCAATTATAAATTCCCTTAAAATATTTGTAAGGGATTTCAAAGATGTTTCATCCATTTCAATAACTAAATTGAATTCAGAGGAAATTACATAAGCCCTTGAAATTCATTCCTTATAATGGCATCAATCTAAAGATTCAACAAGAATATAGAGAGAATTCAAGTTTAATACATTTAAAGAGACATTTGCATTCATGGGATCAATTTCTGCAGTTGCTGATGAAATGCATCGTAATTTACTTATTCTATATATTTAATAGACTATCCTAAATGGACACAAAAAGAAAATGTTGTCAATGTAGAGATCTCTACAAAAGATTGTGCTGGTGTTTCTGTCAAAGACATTCTCTTAGCCTATACAATGGATTAATTGGCCAGAGATATTACAAATACTTAAATCATTTCTGTTTGTGATAGTCCTAAAATTGTCGATTCTCAAATACTAAATGCTTGGAATTAAAACTTTTCGAAAACCGAGGAGATTCTATAAAACTTTTAAAAGAATACTGCTCAACTTTGATATTATTTTCACATTATTTAATTTACAGATTATTTAAAATGTGTTTATCTTATAAGATACTTTACATATTTTTATAAAAATTCTTATTAGGAATTCTATGATTTTGTAAAAAATTATATAATAATAAATGTTATTGAATTTTAATATAAACAATTATATTGTTTAGAATTTAATACTCAATAATTGATTAATTAACTACTAATTTTAAATTTGAATCAATGAAGCTATAGAAAGCTTTAGAATCATAGAAAGCTCCAAATCTGATACTATCAGATTAAATACTAAATGAAGAAGGTTGTGTAACAGTTGCCTAATTTTTGGCTCAGAATACACAATTTATAAACATCGAATTAAGAGGATGTAATATAAATGGAAAAGGATTTGAAAGAATATGTCGATCAATTAGTCCTGAAGCAAGAACTTTGATAGCTGAATGGAATGCTATAGGTGGAGGTGTAAGTGCCTTATGTGATTTATTAATGAATCCATCATATCAATTGCAGTTAGTTGATCTAAAAAATAATAGAATATAAGCAGATCATTGTGCTAGAATTTGTTAGATGTTAAAATAAAATACAACATTATAATCATTAAATTTAAAATGGAATGAGATAGGAGAAAAGGGAGCTCAATATTTATTAGAAGGATTAAATGGCAATAGGAATTTGAAATTCTTAGATATATCTTGTAATAAGATACCAGAAGGATTAGCAACATAAATAAGAGAAAGAATTGAATAAAATAGATCATCTGATTTGATGGCTAAGAATTCAACTGGTATTAAAGAATCATAAAGAAATGTTTATCAACCTATTAAAACAATACCAAAAACAGCAGCAACAACTACAAATGTACCTGATAGAGCCAATAAAAAAAATGATGCTATTAGAGTTGCTTAATTAAAGGAATAAATTGATTAAGAATTAAGATAAAATAGATTAATGAATGAAGAACTTACAAATAGAATGAATGCCTTAAGATAAGAAATATTAAGTAAAGAATAAGCTGTTAGTATGGCAAAAAGACATTTTGAAGAAGAAGTTACTAGAAAATCTATTATTGAAGCTGAATACACTTAAGTTAAAAGACAATTCGATTAACTTGGTAAAGCTAGTGATTATAGATAATAAGAGGTGATGAATGAATATGTTGCTAAAAATAAACATGTTTTAGCATTAGAAAATGAATATATGCATGAATTATCTTAAATTAGACATGATAATAAGGTTTATATTTAAATTTATTTATTTAGCAATAAATTGATTAAATTAATGCAAATTGGTAACCTAGATTAGATGGAATTCAGAGTAAATTCAATTCTTTGATGAAAGCTAATGATTAATATAATTAGTAACTTTTAAGAATGAAAGAATTCTTCTTAAAAATGAGATTAGATCATGATGAAAATGTTAAAGCTGTAGAAGGTAGACTACTTATTGAGGAAAAAGCTAGATATAATCATTAAATTGAATTATTGAAAAAGAAGGAAATGGAATCTTAACAAACTTTAAAGGTATTTCTAAATTAATAATTAAGAGAGCTGAAAATGAAAGTTAAGGTATCGAAGATAATATGTAAAGATTAGAAAACAATCTAACTAGAGATAGACAATTAATTGAGGAATAAATACAATAAGAAAGAGAAAGGGTTCATTAAACACATTTAGAAATAAGCAAAAGAAGTATTAAATAAGAAAAAATGATTAATAATAATATTGTTCTGGATCATCATATTGACAATCTAATTAAAAAAATAGATGAAACATTTTTCATTTTAAATATTTAAAAGGGTAATAGATGTATTCTATTTTTAGATAGAGGAATAGACGATATTTAATAAAGGAGATTGTTATAAGAAAGATAATATGCTTTACATAAAACTAATTTATAGTTATAACATTAGAGAATTTTAGAATTAGAAAGATTAATGAGTAATTAAGAAGGAAATAATATTAAATTAAGGGCTGAATATGAAAAATTATGTCATATTGTTTAAGGAAAGGTTTAAAATGCAGTTATAGAAACTTGTAGGCTTAATCTCTAATTAGGATGATTAGTTATATAATATAAGAAATATTGATAATTTAATAAAGTTAATTTTAATATTAATTTTGAAAGTATTTTATAATTCTAAGAATTCAAAATAATTTAAGCTAAATAATTTTATTTAACTATGTGATATAAATGGTTGAAAATAATATTAATGATATTTATGTTTTTTGAAATGATTATTATTTTATTTTGAATTTCAAATTAAGTAAAGAAAGTTTCATAAAAAATTTAAAGATTTAAGAATAAAATTGGAAGATTGAAAAAAGTTATAAATAATTTATTTTACAAATATTAACTAATAATATGATGACAAATTATGAGATATAATACATACTTTCAAATCATTGAAATCCAATTAAAAAATCATTTTAGTATAATTAATATCTATGTATAGAAATTTCGCTTCTAATAATACAAGGACTACAGCTAACCTGCTTAGTTTGAAGTATTAATTGAAGGAATTTTCGGATGTTCCCACTAAGAAGTTCATAAGATTGAATGCCGATGAAGTTAACCTACTTTTTAGGATTCAAGAGTTAAGTTCGAATTGGGCTTAT
The DNA here is from genome assembly GCA_905182985.1 of Paramecium sonneborni. Taxonomy (NCBI): domain Eukaryota; phylum Ciliophora; class Oligohymenophorea; order Peniculida; family Parameciidae; genus Paramecium; species Paramecium sonneborni. The sequence continues at coordinate 195,646 of CAJJDN010000110.1, read as the reverse complement.
GTAATTTCTCTATTTAGAGTTAGAATATGAGCAGTTTGAATAGAAGATTCGAGTTCTAGAATTTTTAAGACTCTTTCTGTTTTATGGGATAAGTTTCTCAAATAGCTGAGTAGATGAAACGTAATTATTATAAAAATTGTAGACTATCCAAAATGGTACAACAAGAATGGAATTGTTACAATTGATCTCACAACCCCTGAGGTAAAAGGTGTAACATTAAAAGATGTACTCTTGGCCTATACTGCTGATCATATTTCTTAAATAATTATTTCAAATCATAGCAACTCTATTTTTGATAATTGTAACCTACACCTAGAAAATCTGATACAATCTTGGAATAATAATTATTAAAAAAGTCAAGAACTTAACTAAGTCTTTGACAGATCTGTGAATTTCTTATGATGAATATATATATAGATATTTCATATTAAATAATCAAAAATATTATTCTCAAGAAGAGTATCCTATTTGATCATATAAATTCAAAGAATCCTTATTTATTGAATCCAATTTGAATTTCTGAAGAATTTGAGAATTCGTTTTTTATATATCCATATTTTTAGAATCTGAAAAAAACAACGAGATAAAACAAATCAAAAATGTTTTAGGATATGTTTTAAGAATCAGATTTGTTAAATAAGTTTAAGTAAGTTAAGATCAAATTTTCAATTTGAATTCTTAAATTCCATGTGGATGATTAATTAAATATATATAATCAATAATAATAATTTTTTTATGATTAATATTTAAATAAGCTCTTAAATTTTTATTTACCAACTTGTCACCCAAAAATGTTCATTTAACATAAGTAATGTAGCCATTTAACAAATACAAAATCAGATTTTGAATGTTGATTTATTAGAATAGGAGAACCTTAAATCGGATATAAAAAATTGAAAATAATTAATTAGTTGATAATCATGAGTTTCAATATACACTTTTTTTGCAATTTACAAATACAGTAGAGAATATAAAGATGTAAAATAATAATGAATTGAAAATGCAACGCATTCAAGTTCATATTTATAAGTGATCAATCAATAAAAAAGCCCTATAAGCAATATTTTTAATTTTACCTTACGATAAGGTTAATGAAATAAAGAAATATTCAAACAATAAAATAATATTGACACTTTTCTGAAAGCATCTCTTTTCTATAACATTTTTTTCATAAAGCAATTTATTATATGAAATTAATATCTGAAAATAGAAGCCATTGAAAGTTTAAGATTGGGAAAAGGATTATTAAATATTAATATAAAAAAGTTAAAATAATACATATTTATCAAGAATCATATTAGATGGCTATTCTTATTCAAGTGAGCTATTATATTATTTATTTATTTACAAATGAATCTGTTTTTAATTACATATTTATTAAAGTGCATTAAAATTACGTTCTTTAAAAAAAGCATTCTTAAAATCCTATCTAATCTACAATACGATTTATTATTTTCTTGCAAATTGTGAATCTCTATTCCATTATATTCCTTGTCTATCCATGTATGATCAGACTAGTTTAATTTTAGTTTTGATCAATTAATTATATTTCAGAAATCTTATATAGTTTTGATAGACAACTTAACAAACTAAATAAAAGTGGCAATATTGTATAAAACTTCTACATATCAAATAAGATTTTTATGTTATTCCTTTTTATAATAAAGCTCAAATAAGCACGCAATTTAAAAAGATTTAATTATTCAATTTAATCTATTGTTACATTTTTTAAGTAATATGATTATTAAATGATTTGCTTTTAGATTTCATTATAATAAAGCTATCTATCAATTAATTTTATTTTTTTAAAAGTTAGAGATATGAATAATAATTGTTTTTATTATTTTTTTGTGGTTAAAGCTCAGAAAATTTTAATGATATATTTAACTCCATAAATTTATTCATTATGCAATCAATAATATATTTTTTCTAATTATGTACTACTTTAATCTTAAATTGAAAGGTTTTATTATGAATTTGTTTCAATAAGTATTGATAAAAATCCTATTTTTAATCAGAAACTCGAAAATCTTTTAAGAAATCTTTAGATTCTATTTCAATTACTTTTTTGATCGAAGAATTTGCAAACACTAAATCAATCTTATTCCAAATTTCATCATATGATAATAACACAATTTTTTCTTCAATTAAATTATCCCATAAAAATAATGCCTATTTTTACTGTTCTTTTTAAAAAAATTTAGTTCTATTGTGCTTTTATCTAAAATACTCTTTTTACCAAAATATAATCAAATACAATAAGAGAATAAATGAAAATGGATTTAACTAAGCAAAGTTTCTCATGAATAATCTAGAAGAAACAAATAAAATCTAAAGAAACTGATTTAGTATAAAATTGGGACATAAAGCAAAATTTAGTGCCATAAACTAAGAGATATCAAAAATCCAAATAAATTCAGTTCCTGAATATTCTCTGTAAAAATATGGCAAAAATTAATAAAATGATGATAGTAAGCTTAGGATAGAAATTAAATAACCAACTAAAGTGATAAATCTTTTTTTTAAAAGCATATAGTAGAATGTAATTGTTTATCCACAACATAAAATTATCATCAAGCACCCAAGAGTGAATTAGTTCTTTTGAATCCAAAATATGCTTAAAATTATATTAGATAATTAGAGCAAAACCATGGTATATTTAAAGGCCTCATAGAGTTCATTCGAATAATTTTCTTGATATTTAAGTTCTAGCTTTGGGTCATGAAACATAAGAGTGAAAGGATTCATAATGATTTTAATTATCAAACAATATTTGATTCATAATTATTTTAAACCATAGTATTTTAATAATTTATTTCAACCTTTTTTTAAGATGGTGCTATATTAAGCAGATAATTAAAAGGTGAAATGGGTTTATTTTTTTAATTATAAGAAAAACTAGATTATTAATTTTTTTTGGTTGTTTAACTGATTAAAATAATTCATTTTATAATGATGTAATTATTTTTGATAAGGGCAGGCCAAGAAAACAAAAATAGATTATTTCAATAATTTCAAATTAAAGTGTTAACAAAATAGAGGATTGGAATAGAGTAAAATAAATCATTCGATATTCTTTAATAATAATGTTTATAAAGTTGCAATTTAATTGATAATAAGTCTTTATATAAACCTTCATTTTAAAATCGGGCTTTATAAAATTAAATTTAAGGGATTTATTAATTAAACCAACTGAAATAATAAAAATAAGAATTTTAGAAATTAAAAAATTAGTTTAAAAATGATTAAGTTAAGAGGTAATTAATATATAAATAAATAAATTAAATAATATTAGAAATGGTCTTTATGATTAAACTTCGTAGCCTTTTAAATAATATGAATTAGTCATATATAAAATGATAATTAAATTTATGTAATATTTATAAATATTGAAACCAGACATTGGAATTTCCATAACAAGAGGATTGTTAAAAGGAGTGGTATTAATAATAATAGGCAAAACAATTTTGAGTTATCATCCTTTTGATTTTTAGAAAGATTGTCCTGAATATGTGAGAAAAATATGATAATGAAATAGTTTGCAAGAATTCCTTATAAACATCCTATTTGTCCTCCTATATATGCTCCTTATAAAATGGAAGAACCTGAAGATAGAGAGAAATATGAATAATTGTATGACAAAGTAATTCAAATGAGTAATAACAATCGTGAGTATTATATGTTCAAAAATCTATTTCATCCATCATTAGAAGATGGTTTCATAATAAAAGAAGCTTTATGGGAATCTGATGGAGAAAGAGTTTTGGATGAAATAAGAGGAGAAGTAAGAAGATAATTAAGATAAGCTCAAAATTTAGAACTTTAAAATCAGTTTCACTTAATTTAAAGAAAGGTATTATTCTCACAATTAAATGATCAAATACGTCCTTCTATTTGATTTATTATTTTATAAAAGACATGTTTAAACAAGTAATTAAAATCAACTGCAAACCCTATCTATAAAAGACTTGGTTTTTCTTTCGCTATATCCAGTCATAGAGTCAATAGATGTTCCTCTATTTAGTAAATGAACAGATGGTATTTAGGCTTTCTAAATTAAATCAATATTAAACAATACCGCTATTTATTATACAACATCATAGAGATCCTCATTATCAACATTAACAAAGCAAAGTTACCATTTTTCACAGTTCTTCTAAGCTTCCTAAATTAATTGAGGATTCAACTTATGACATGGTGCACACCTATAATCCATTAATTTCAATATCTATACCATTCAGCGAAAAAACTAACAACAACTGGCTTCTAATTACTAGTAACATGATCATGCCATTCTTAGCTGTTGTTTATTTAAACACAATTCATCAAAAAATATAATAATGAATGACCTTTAAACAAATCCAAACCAGTTTAAAAGATTAAATAGTATGTAATAATATGATTTATTTTACAAAATAATATTTATTGTTATTAATGAATTCTGATGAAATGGAGAAATTACAGCCTTTGTTCAATCGAATTACTAGAATTCTGCAAAGTATTATTTTACATTTTAATTAGAGTCACAATCAATTATCAATATTATTCCAATTAAATTTCTCTAAAAAATAGAGCTTCTTTACAATTCACTTCTTGATCCAACTTTAGAAATTAATTCATTAGATTATGATTAACTTTCTTATGATGAAATAAATTCATTATCTAAGTTAAATAAAGAATCAAAAATAGAATTACTTATAAGTCTATTCAATCTATTCTTTTAATAAAAAAAAATAATCGGTGAAATTGATATTTTGGGTAAAAGTACCATTTTATGGTCAAGAAAAAAAATTGAAATCGATTTAGATATCAAAGAATTGATTATTCATCGATAAAATCCAAAAGATTAGCCTTATGTAATAGATTTAACAGAATTCTATATTAATTATAGAGGTTATTTAAGAGGCAGATATTAATATGAATTGTTATCTAGAAATCCAGATTTATAGATCAAAGACATCATTATTGGCAGTGAAGATAAAGAAGAAATTAATAAATGGATTGAATATTTCAAAATTTGTTGCAAATAAGAAAATGTGGAATAACCTAAAACAACTATTATGATGAATGAATAAGAAAATGATAACAAAAATTTAGAATCTTGTGATAGATTTAGCACAGTAAACTTTAATAAAAAATAAGCTGATGATACTAATATTAAAAAAACCATAATCTCATCTAAGATTTAATAATAATAAATAGAACAAGAAGTTATTTTAGTCGAAGAATAAATTCTTCAAGAAAATTTACCTGTTTTATTTAATAATCTAAAAGATAAAATAAATTTAGAGTATTTGATGGATGATCATGACTTTTCTCTTATTTCATTTTAGCACTGTGCAAGAATCATGCAATCAAATATAAATAAGAATAATTTTAGAGTTTTTATCACTTTACCTTAAACTACTCTGGAAATACTCATTAATTCTCTTTATGATACATCAACACTTAAAAAATGGAATAAATAAATTAAATCCTAATAAATCATACTGCAAGCAACTCCTTTTCTGGCTTAGATTGAAGAAATTAGAGAACCTTTAAGTTTTCTTTATTAACCAAGATCTTTCAAATTCTTAAGATACATATATCCATTCAAAAATTCATTTTTTATTATTGAGAAATCCTATGAAAGTAAAGATACTGATGGTCTTATTGAATGGAATATTATAGGAATTTTTCTCTAAGATCTCTAAACTAAAATAATGATTGTAGACACACTTGTCTATAACAAAGGTTACATAACTTAAAATTAAGATTAACAACTTATCCTAAATTATGTTTAACAATTTCAAAATTATAAGCAATTTTTAAAAGAAGAAAATAGTAGATAACAAATAAGTAATGTTAATTTGCCAATATATGTAAGTGAGGCTATGAATTTAATAAATCGTTATGAATAACTTAAAAATAAATAAACAAAAAGAAAATTTAAATCTTAAGTGATTCGATCTGATTATTCTGATTAAACTGTATCTCCAAATTTATCTTCTTAAGCAAATCAAATTAATGATAACTTTTCTTTAGATGGAGATAATCAACAAAGAGATTCTTTTCTTAAAGAAGATATTCGTTCTGTTTAATAAAAAACAGGAATATTTTTCAAAAATGACAATATAAAATAATTTTATCAAATTTCTAAATACACATAGGAATAGTTACAATAATTTCTATGTGACAGACTTTTGGATATTGAATAATAAGTGCATCATCTTTCATAAATTCATTACTATGAAACAAAGCCATAAATCAATATTTAATTAGATAGATATTAAAAGAACGCGAATGGATAACATTTTTTTTATTAATCAGATTGGGTATATGATTCTTAATAAGGTTTTTTGAAATTTATAAATTAAGAGAAGCTTGTTCAATAAAAAAAGGTTTTTTATTACATCTTATAAAAAATTGGTTAAAGTCTATTAAGAACAAGCATTCTACAGATATCTCTTCCTGTTTATATTTTTGAGAGAAGAACAAACCTATAAAGATTAGCAAGTTCCTTTTCTTATGCACCTCATTTTTTAGAACCTGTAGTTAATAGTTATCCACTTGATTAAATGAAAGCACTATTAGCCTTCATTATATCAATGAATATATTATATCTATCTTTAGAGAAACCTTTCAATCCAATTCTTGGTGAAACCTTTTAATGTTGGATAAAAGGATGTCCAATATATTTAGAATAGATTAGTCATCGTCCACCTATTGCATCATTTATGATGTATGGACACGGATATAATTTCAATGGACATTTTGAAACTCAAGCTTCTTTAGGTTTGAATTCAATTACTGGTTGTAATTTTGGTAAAGTTAATTTGCAATTTATCAATGGAACTAAGGTTGAATTTAATAATTGCAAAGGATACTTAAGTGGAATAACAATTGGAGATAAAATTTTTTATTTAGAAGGTCCTATTTATTGTATTGATTATATCAATGAATATTTAGGAGAATTGTACTTTAATCCACCATCAGGATTATTTGGAAAAAAAATGGCTTTAGATTATTTTTAAGGTGCTATTTATAAAATTGATGATAAAGAGGTTAATCGATGGAAAAAATTAGGATATAAGAAATATTTAGGATTGAATGGATCTACTTAGAAATATCCTGTTTTAAGCAAATTAGATGGATAGTATTTATGATCTTATATTAACCAAGTTGGCAATCTGAAGGTAAAAACTTAAATGTTGATGAAAGAAATATTTTTAATATTATGACAGATTTTCCTTATGAAATTTATGCAGAGTAATATCCACTTGCTTCTGATTCATAAAACAGATAAGATTTAGTTGCTTGGTAATTAAATGATTATGAATTAACAATGAAAAATAAAGTATATTATTAATACAACTATTTTCTATAGGAATATCTAGAAAATTAATAAAGAAGAGATAGATAATTACGAAAAAAAAAATGATAAATTTGTTTGTAACTATTAAATATATGGTTTGATTAATTAAGTCATTTATATTTTATCAATTACATATTAATTGCATCTCTTTCTAAGTATTCATTTCTTTATAATCTTTCTATCATTTATTTAATTTAAGCAAATGGTATTTCTACATTTTAATTTTTCTTCATATGTCCTTAGACTTATATAACTAAGTCACTAAATTACATCTCCTTTTATTTCTTCATAATTTTAACAATAGCTGCTTCTATTGCTAAATCCTTATCATAAACAGATATAACTAAATTTATGAATATTAATATTACCTTATTCAACTTAATTCTAAGGAAAATATGTATCAGTTATTATTTTCTTAGATTTTCCTTTTTTTTATTTAGTTAAATTTTCATTAAACTGATAACAAACTTAATCATTTACAATTTATTCATCCAATATTTTTGCATCTTTCATCATTTTACAATTTTATATCACATATTATTCCTTTAATCCAGTTAATGATGCAATTCGATTTACATCTAATATATCATTTCTGTATTAATAAAGTAATAAAATAACTGCTTATGGAACACTTAAATTAAATATTAATGCTCTTTCTGTACATTATATTTCAACATATGAAATTAGATCTAACCATATCAAAGTTTTTTATTATTATCTCTTTGCTATTATTTCTTTTTACTATGCTATTATTTCACATTATAGATCTAATTATAATTCATCTATTTCTGGCCAATGTTATTTGTTAATTATTATAGGAGGTTATATTTATAATTTACTTAATCCTTTTTCTTCTTAAATCTTTGATATTTCATTTTCTGTCTTTAAAAAATCTTTAATCATTATTTTAAGTGATTCTAAGTCTTAAGTACCACATTTTTTTTCCATCTCTTCTACAATACTCATTTCTATCTAACAAGCTAATTTATTTTTTTTAGTCTCAATCTATCTTTAATATTTTATTAATCTTTAAGCTAAAGATATTTTATATAACTAAATAATATAAATATTTTTTAATACTTTTAAAAATCTACCTTTTTGATTAATAAATACAAATAATTTTACCATCTGTTCTGGTGATTTGGTAGAATTCTTTGGTGAATTTCTAAGTAACTCTATCTATTCTCCTATGTAACTCACTAAATAATCAGCAAATTCATAATTCTATTTATATTATTTATAATATACTCCTATAGGTAAATTAATAAATGTCTCAAATGAATTATTTAATGCCATAATGAAATCTGATTTTTAATTGAAACAACTTTCTATCAATATAAAATATTTTTGATAAAGACTATAAAATTAACCTATAAAACTTGGATCAGAAAAATTTTAATCAGAATTTGTTTCTACTATTTGATGATTCTTTATTTACACAATTTTCTATCCTTCTTAAGTTATAATATTTTTAAAATTTGTTGTAATCTAATCATAATGATCATCTAAGCTTCCATATAAATCTCCAATCAATTTTAAGTTTTATTATTAACCAATAGGTTCTTTATGAAATTCTATTAAAAGATGTTCAAAATTATCAAAATTAGTCTCTGATAATAAATATGGCTTATAATATGTTAAAAGATGAGAATTTAGTATTCTATTTACTTATTCTAAAATTGTTTTATCTCCAAACTTTAAAACCTTCTCATTTATTTCTTTTTATTAATGAACTTTTCTCAAATAAAATTATGTCTTTAAACTTGAATGCCATTATTTATAATTTTATTGATATTTCTCTTCAAAATAATCAAAAATTCTTTATTTAAATTCTTACTCTATTTTAAATTCAAGAGCTTCTTCGGTTGATTTTTATAATTAAGACATAACATTTCCGAAATTATATAAAAGCTCACTTATTTTTTATTATTTCTATTCATCTTCACATGCCTAAAATAATATTTCATTTAAAAAATTACAGTTCTGATCATATCAACCACACTTTTAAATAAAACATTTTTGAACACATTTTATAATTCTTCAACAAATATATTATCAAATAAACTTGTATAAAACTCTTGAATACTTTCTTGTTAAAATATTTGTGCCTATTAAATATTTTCTATTTTAATTACAGCCTAGTATAAAACAGTTTTGTATGATTTCATAGACTTGACAAAAGTATCATGCATCTATATAAATGTTTCAATATATTATATAGCATCCTTATATTAATCTTTAAATTTTGGGAGAATCTAATATATATTAATTTTAGTTTACATTTTTTGTTATGTGATTTTTTATGCATTTTATTGCTACATTTATAAACTTTTTACATTCATTCTATTATTAATCATTAGTTTAATTTTAAACATGCACATCAATTTTGCTATCTTAATTTTATAAAACTTACCTATTTATTTCTTGTTTTGTTTTCAAAGAAACTAAAGAATTTTTCTCCAAAATATTTGTGCATACTTCTTCAATTTAATCAAAAAGAGACGATTATGTAGATAACATCGATCCTTTTTTTTACTTTATTATTTTAATATTGACTTATAATTGAGTTAATCATAAAATATTTAATTTCTAAAAGAATAACATTAAATTTGTATTTCTATTCAATTGAAAGATCAACTCTTTTTAACAAAGTTAATTATCATTAAATACTCATATAAAGAAATGATTTAATTCATTTTAATTACAATAATCATATCTATCTATTAAATAATTAAAATAATCGTTAGAGATTGTTATTTTATTGTTATTTGTATTTAGTAAACTAATTGAAGTTGAATTTTATTAAAAAAATATCAAAATAATATTAATAAATTCTTAATGATATATTAATATAATCTATTTTAATATTAAATAGCATTTTAATATTATTTTACTAAATTATTAATTGTGAAAATAATACTTTTTCATTTGAGATATAAATAATTACAAATTGAATGAATAAATTGAGAATTTATGGATTTATAAAAATTTAATAAACATAAACTCATTTATAAAGATAAACTGATTTCTCTTTTTAATCTCTGCAAATATACTCATTTTTTATTAACCACTCTAAAGATTCTTTGAGTTTATCATTGCTCATAGGGATTGGATAAAATTTTTTTGAAACTAAATCAAACAAAATTGTATGATTCATTTATTTTTCAATTTTTAAATTTTTCATAATAAAAGCATCCAATTGAAATTTAAGGTCTTGGGTTTTATCATAAAGCGGTTTGACTTAAATTTGAAATTAATATTTACATTCATTCATATATTACTAATTCTCATAAATATTATGATCTATAACAATCAAAGGTTCTTTAACTTCTTATTCAATTTAAGAATTATTCAAAAAATAACTATCTTTATCATTCCATAATATTTTTTAAGCAACCTAAATTTATAATAAAAATTACTAATCTTTCTAATTAAAAGAGTACTTAATGTGTTTCTAATTTTAAAGATTCAGCAATCTCATTTAAAGTTCTCATATCATCATCTTCATTAAATAAAAATAAAATTGCTGCCTAAACACAATTAATAATTAGAGTCTTCTCTACTTCAGACCAATAAATTTCAACAAAAGATAATGTATCACTAAATTCAATTTTAATAGAATTTTCTCTAGCATTATAATTTTAACGTTTGGTTATAAATTATTGTTTAAAAATTTACAATTCTTAAAACACATTTTGATCATTATTATATAGTTTTGGCCATTTTTTTTTATTAATTAATATAATCTCTGTTAAATCCTCTCTAAATTCTATTGCTATTTTTTTATTCAAAAGATCTTTAGTTTCAGAAATCATTTTGTTAATTTTTTTTAATTTTTTTTCACCACAAAATTATTTCATTTAATCAAGTATATACTATTCATTATCCAAATGATATAATGCATGTTATTTTTCAAAAAATATAAGATAATTTAACAATCTTGAGGCTAACCTATAATTATTAATCTAAGATAAAATATTAAAAATCTTACAATTAAATAATAATCAAAATCTTTTACAGAAGGTAATAAACATTTTTATACTTTTAAAATCTCTTCTTAGTTATCTTTTATTTATGATTAATCATCTGATTTTGCTAACTACATCATAAGATCATGTACATAATCACATAATTTTAAAGTTAACTGAATACTCTTTTTATAAATTTAAATTTCCTTACTTGTTCTAAATTAATAAAAAATAATTTCAATTCAGATTAAACAATCATTTCAAGATCATATCTACCATTAAAATTATCACTTTCTTTAAAACACATTCTAATTAAATTATCAAATTTATCATAAATATCACCCAAAATTTTTACTAAAGATTTATATTTTGATTTCTATTTTTCTAATTCATGATGCAAAGTTTATTTTTTATATTATTATTCTATATTCTCCCTTACAAATTATTAAAACTTTTATTTAAAATCTTTAAAATATTGCTCTTAATCTTAAAATCTTGAATAAACTCTTAAAATTTAAATTATTTCTCCACTAACAGCTTCATCAAATTAATCTTATTGTGAAAAGAATTCATTTAGTAAACCTATAAAACCTCTTTCATCCTTTAAAACTACATCCTTATACTTAAATACCAAATTTTCATAAATAATTCTGAATATATTTAAATAGTGAGATTTAAATTATTAAATATTATTTAAACAACTAAACAACTATTCATTAATTTCGAATTCTCTTTCAACTAAGCATAGATAATCTTTAACTGAATAAACTTAAGACCATCTTTTAAATTTTTATTCATATTCATTCTTAATAAATTTATATAACCTCTAACATAAGTCATCAAAAACATTTATGTCATTTTAAATTAAATTTTCATTCATAGAAAAACCTAATAGAATTTATAAATGATTAAAAAATTTTTTTTTAAGATTTTCTCTATCTTATTTCAATTCCTTTTCTTATACTTTATGAACATATTCTGACTCTTATTTCTTATAAATTTAATCAAGAAGATCTTCCAAACTAGTAAAAATACGTGATCTAATATTTTCGATATTATCTTTAATTATTTTACAAACTGCAATCTTCCAAAAAATAAACTTTTCTTTTTAACTTAAGTTTTAAAACTAAATAAAGAAATGATATTTACAATATGATAGCAAGCAAGATTAAGATATTTAGCAGCTGTTTCATATTCCTTAAAAGCATCAAAAAATTCATCTAATTCAGGTTTATTTTAAAATTATTGTGCAAATATTTAGAGTAAGCATTTTTATAGTTAAATAACGATCAGAAAACATGCTTATTTTGAATTAGAAGTGTTGTTAATTTAATTTCTTGTTTTGCTATAAATCAAATTAATTTTAATAAATACGATGCAAATTGGACAAACAAATTAATATCAAAGTTATGACTTTATTTGCATTCTAATATTAGACTATGTATTTGTTATGTAAAATAATCAATATCGATGGGTTTATAGTCTTGGTCCATTCTAGCAATTAATAATAAATAAATAAATAAAACATTAAATGATATAAAAATTTTGCGGAGCTTTTATGCAATTTTTTACATTAAAAAAATAAATATACATATTTAATTAGAAAATTTTGAATTAAATAAATAATTTGATATGGATATTATCACATAGTAATTCTTATATGGGATGGATTGGATACTAATGGTATTAAGAGTAAGTATATAATATAAGTCACATTAAAATATTCTAGAAAAAAGAAATCTTATTGAAGTAGGAGATCTTATTCCTAATAATAAACAATAATCTGAATTAATATAATCTTGTAAAAGATTAAGAAAATCAATTATATAAGTATGTGATAGCTGAAATACTTTTCGGGTCAACCTAAAACTACTCTTAATTATTCTATTACATCAAATATTTTATATAAATTAAATGGTTCTATTTCTATATTAAATGAAGAAAAATTAGATACTTTAATTATTTAAAATAATGATCCTAATAAATTATAAGAAATTCTTTATTTGAATTACCTAAAATTCTTCCTTATTCTTTATTTAATTATGTAAGCAAGTTATCTCGCCCTTTACAATCAATTAGAACATTTCTAAAATTATTACCAAAATATCCAAGAGAAAATTTTTGAATAATATAAATATTATTATTAATAAATGATCTAAAATGCTATTTCTTACAACTTTGAAAATCACTCTTTTCTAATCGACTATCTAATATTATAAGATCTTACTGAAGAAGCTAAGTAAACTTTGTTATATTTATTTGAATAGTACAAATAAATTTAAGATGAATTACATCTTAAGTAAAATTTTTTTAATATTAGATTCCCATTTTCAAATTACATCAAAGTTGCTAAAATTGAAAAAATTATTTCTAAACCAAATGGTCTAAACATTTAATATTATTATGATGGATTAGACGGCGAAAAATTTGAGATTTCATATATAGATCAATAATCTATAATAGATGAAGGATTTAGACTTGCTTTTCCATTGGCTTTAAATCAATAAGACTTAAAAAATTTTGATATTACAAATTTAAAAAGCGTCTTGTTTAATTTAATAGAGATCTTTTATTGGTCTGCTAATTGTGGGTATTTTTTCATTTCTAAATAACTCTACTAGATTATTTTTTGATCCTTTTAAAGATAATCTGTATTATCAAAAAGAATCAGAATTATTCTTATTTTTGCCTACATTTTCTTTGATTGTTAGATATTTATTTTAATCTTAAGAAAAAAATACAGAATAGAAATTCTTAGATTTTCGATGCAAATTATATTAAAATGCTGTAAATAATTTTATTAAAAATAGACATATAATTTTTTATCAAACTTTTATTAAGAATTTTAAAGTTAACTTAAGGATTAAGATGAAGATTTAAAATTTTTTTAAGAAAATTTGTCAAAAAATAACAATTTTAATGTTGAATAGGATTTGTTAAAAATTGTGGATGAGTCAAAAGGAGTTGATTTTCTACATAAAGAGGAAAAAATAAAAAAGAAATAACCTAGATACATATTTAAATAAAGTATGTTGTTATATTAGTTATAAAACAATAAAAAGTTATTAGAAACATTTAGAAATTTTAATAGTTAAGATTCGTTAATTATAAATGGTTAATCAAAAGAAAAATCTTCTTCAGATAATATTTAAAAGCAAATATTAAGTAATTCTATGGAAGAAACTTTATTAAAATAATTTACAATTCTAACTGGTTTTTTTAATGGATTAACTTAAGAATTTAATTCAGAAAGTAGTGAAATATTTGGAAAATTTATGTCAAAGATACATGAATATTTATTATCAAATAAGATAGCTGAAGATAGAAAAGATTGGATACCATTTAATAAAGTTTCTAATAATAAACACAAAGTAAAAGTTTTGAAAAACGAGAAAAATTTATTTGAATTTACATGGTCAAGTTTAATAAATAGGGTTTATAGACCTTTAACGAGTATAAATTAATAATAGATGGCAATGAATAATGCAAATAATTAATAATAGATTTCTGAAGAGGATTTATAAATAAATTATCTATTTGAATGTAATCAATCTAACATTATAATAAAACTAATAATTTCACAAATATAATTTTCAATAGATACAGCAGATGATCTGATGTATTTATCAAATATGATTGCAAAAGAACCAACAGCAATAAATATATATGTGGATGAATCTAGAAGATTAACCTTGTAAACATCAATAACATTGGTATAATAAAATAATTAATATTAGGTTGCTCCAATGGAAATATTTAAAATAGCAATAAAAATATTTGATATACTTTAAATATATTATCACATGATATTAGATTTTTATCTTTAAAATATATAATTAGGAAGATTAATAAAGGAAAATAAATTTAAATCATTTGTAAAAGAAATTATACATTATGTAAGTGAGTATGAAATTGATTTTGATGAATAAATGAAAAAGACTTAAGAATAAAATCAATAATAAAGCTAATAATGATAAAATAATATAATATGCATTTTATTTGATCATATATCTTAGATCAATTATTAAATTATATCCACAGTTTATTCACCAATTCTTGGATCAGGTACTCCAATCATAGCTCCATGATCACAATCTAATGTAGCAACATGTTATCCCCATTTAGTTTCATTATGAGCAAATACTCCATCAGATCCACTTTCTACTGGATATTCTTTTTCACTTTCAATAATTGTTCCACTTGCTTAATATATTTATGACATTTAACCAATTTCAGTCTCTGCATTCAAACTAAAATACTTTGTATTCCAATTTTATTTACCTTAATATTTTCTTTATTTCTGGTCACCAAATTGAAATCTCTTATATTTTCAGTATTGATTTCTTCAAAGTAATTTTTTTTAACACCTAATACTCTGCAAATTGGTTCAATTACATCATCTTCTATTCTTTTTCTTCTATACAAATCACTTAATATTGATCCTCTATGAGGTGTACCTATTGTGATTAAAGATTTTGCTCTTATATTATTATTCTAATTTAATGCATATCTTAAATCTAATCCAGCTATCCCATAACCAATTAAATGAATTGGTTCATTCAATTTACTTAAATGATTTATAAAATAATGCGATCTTGTTTCAATATCACCTCCACATTAATTAACAATTATTTAAGGTTTCAAATTTTGTAATATTACCTAAAATTATCTAAGACCTTAATTTGCTATTACTTAAGGCAATGAATTAGCACAAAATACTATCATTAATTAAAAATATTATTATTATTTATTTATTTACTAAAATTATACTATACAAAAAACAAATAGTCTTTTTTATTTAATATCTCACTTTAATTAAATCTAAACTTTTAAATCTTCTTAATCTATTTAACTCATTCGATATTTATCATATAATTATGAATTATTTTTAAATTAAATAATTATTAAAGATATAATATTTAATCTTATGTAAATATATATGATAATATTCTCCTACAAAACAGAATAAAATAAATAAAACTTGAATGATAATATTTATTCAAAAACGTAATTTTTTTGCCAATTATTACTATATCTTATTTTATTTTTATTTATTTTATTGAGGCGATTGAGAGTTCTTTAATTCTTTTCCTCTTATCCAACAATTTAATTCAGAGGAATTTGGTCTACAAACCTTTTAATTTGGAGATTTTGATTCTTTTTTTAATTATATCATAGATTTTTAAGTTTTCATTTTTTATTTTTTTGCATTTACTCTTCTTTACCATTTCTTATTACGATCATAAAATGATTCATAATTACGTTCTTTAGTTGTTAAATTTCCTTTAAAAGTATACTAAATATTATACATAATCATACATCCCTTGAAGCTGAATTTAAAATAGAATTATTTTATTCTTCTATTTTTTCATCAATATGAGAAGTTTTCTTTTTTTTCATCCATTCATTTAATTTTTACATAAAAGTACTAGTACTTGCTTATTTTTCTAATGATTCTCTAATTGAAATTGGAGCTATGGATGTTTAATTTGATGTTTTTTATCTTAATGGGTCTAATTTTCTTTTAGCTTCTTCATCTTACATTAATTTAATTTCATTATCTAGTTGTAAAATTTGATTTAAAATTAATTTCTTTTTTTGAATCAAATTTACTTATGGAGACTTATTTTCAATTGAATCACATTTATTTTATTCCTTTAATACATTTATATTATCGCATGAATTACGATTAAACATTGTAGGTGTTTAAGTTCCAGAATTTTTAACTGGAGTACTCATTTTAGGAGAAGATTCATATTTTGAAATAACAGTTTAGAGTAATATATTATCTTAGACCTACTTTTTAAAGTTTTGCATTTCAAATGAAATATTTCTATTATGTTATGGTTATACTCGATCAGTTTAATGAATAGGTTAATAAGAAGATGGTGATTAAATTATTTTTGTATGACTATTATTTCCAAACACTGTTAATTATCTACCATTCAAGAAAAATTATTTGATTGGAGATGTGGTAGTAATTCTTTTAACTATTTTTGTATTTGAAATAGTTTATAATTACTCTAACGATTTTAAAGCTTCTATCGCTTGTGGTGAAACTTACCTTAATGGTTGTATTAATTAAACAGTATGCATTTCAACGTTAATTAACTTTATTAATAAAATTTTATATACATTATTAAAAGTTTAATTTATAATTAGTATTGTAATAACTCTTTACATTTTTAATTAGTGGAGCCTATTCTAATAGATTAATTAAAATTAATTAATTAATATCTTATTCTTTGAAGAATTAGATATTCTAATTAAGCAAATATAATAATATTATTTAATTATGTTTGATTTTTAATTCATCTCCATTATTATTATTTTAGGGTTTAGTTTTGCAGCTTGGACTGCCGATCTTCTTAAAATTGGATATGGCAAACATCTTTCTCATTATATGAAGTTGACTTTACCATCAAAATTAGGATGGATACTTTATGAATGTCCTAATTTAATATGGTTTATTTATTTTCTTTCAGACATTAAGTTTGATTTAAATAGTTTACCAATTATATTGTTTGTTACTCATTACTTCAACAGAGTAATCATCTATCCTTTAAGGTAATCAATAATTTAATTATCAATTAAGATTATCTCCATTTGCTAGACCCATTCCTATTGAAGTTGTTACTAGTGCTATCTTATTCACTACTTGTAATGGATATTTATAAATATCAACTCATTTAAATCAAGATCATTAATTCCAAATTTTTGATTATTTAAGAATTCTTTTAGGTCTCCTTGTATTTCTTTATGGAATGACCTCTAATATCAAATGTGATAATATATTGAGAAATTTAAAGAAAATAAATTCTAATGAATACAAAATTCCATTTGGCAATTTATTTGAATTAGTATCATCTGGTCACTATTTAGGGGAAATAATTGAATGGTATAAATAAAAAAATAAACAAAAAGGTTTGGATATTTTTTGGTTAGTGGATAATGGAGTGGATTCTTATTTTTCTTTTCAACTTTATCAATTCTTTCAGCTAGAGCAATTTCAACCCATAAATGGTATAAAAATAAATTCCACAACTACCCTAAATAACGAAAAGCCATAATTCCTTATATTTTGTGATATAAATTGTTTTCATATAATAATAATATTTTTTGAAAATATATGTATAAAGAAGGTGTGAATCCATTTGAAATAATGCTTAATAAGAAAGTTTAGGCTATAACAACAGATGGGAGAGTGTTTTGTGGGTATAATATAATGATATATTAAATGGATTCTAATAGGAATAGATTAAGCAATGAATTGTGTATTGTAAAATAGTGAAGAAAGAGTATTTTCAATAGAAAGTGGTGTTAAATTTTTAAATGCAGGATTGTAAGTGATAAGAGGAGATACTGTAGCAGTTTTAGGAGAGATCGATTAAGGGAAAGAGAGAAACATAGATTTTGATAAGGTTAAAGCTAATTAATTACCTCCGATATTTAGCAATAGTCATTGATGTAATAGGAATACGAAATTGATTATTTTAAATGGATAAAGGTGGTATATAAAAATTTATATTCTTATTTATTATATAATTGGTTATAGATGACAGAGGAGAATATAGAAATCACAACGTTTTCTCAATTTCTGTCCAGTTTTGAAACATTATTGGTAAAAGCATTACCAACTGTAATTGGAATGGTAAAGATAGATATTTATGAAAATAGGAATTGAGTATACTAACAACGTTAGTGAATATGTATTTCATAATAGGGAGAGACAGTAATAATTTATAATAATTAAAGATGTGATTGGGATAGGTTTTGGAACTATATATGTGAATTTATTAGTAAAAGGCTTATTACTTTGTATGAATTCTAGCATAACAACATTGATGTCTAGATAGTTTAAATCACACCATTATGTTAAGATTGGGATCTCATATTAGAGATCTTTATTATTGAATGGAGTATTTTTGATAGTGATAACTCCAGCAATAGCTTTTTCAACATATATCCTTTCATAATTTAATATTCCAATGTAGGTTATTTAAAATATAAAAGAATTGTAGCTTAGAAAGCTATTTAATATGTATGGGAGATGTTACCAGCTTTGTATGCATTTACATATTTTGATTGTACAAAGAATTATTTGAAATCTATGGGCATAGATTATCCAGTCTTAGTAATTCAAATATTTACAACAGTAAGAAAATTCATAAATAAATTAAGATTTTACATATTTATTTATCTAAATAATTGATAGTATATTTAGATCTTGGAATAAGAGGAGCTGCATGGTGTAAAAACTTTTCAAGTTGTACTTCATCATTATTACTATATATATACATTTTTAAATACTAAAAAAATCATCCAGCATGGATAGAATGGGATAGAAGAAGTTTAAAGTCAATATTTTAATTTTCATATGGATTATTACATTCTTCATTTAAAAACTATTTGTAAAATGTGTCTTTTGAAATAATGGGGTTTGTAGCATTATGGTTAACATATGAAGAATTTTCAGTATGTGTTTGTCTGATCTTCACAGCTTAAGCATTATATATGTTTTTTTTGGGTGTATCTATGACAGCTGCTTAAAGAATTAGAAGATTATTCAAAGATTAGGAATATGAAAAAGGAAGAAAACATGTATGGCATTATTTAGCAACAAGTTTAATGACTGGAATATTATTAAGTTTTTTATTGGTAGTTTTTAAATAACAATGGATTGCTTTATTTTATATGGATAATGAGACATCTCTTATTTTATCTAATAATTTAAAATTATTCTTACCTACTCTTACAATAGGTGGTATGCAAATAATGTTAGCTAATCTATTGGGAGCATTAGGAGAAGTAGCATTCACTATAAATGTTTAATTATTATGTTAATATGCAATTGGAATAGGTACTGGAATCTATTGGGGATATTATTAATAATATGGATTAAAAGGTCTATGGTTTGGATGGGCATGTGGATTATCAGTGAGTGCTGTAGTCTTATTCTTAAGATTGATACTCTTGAATTGGGAAAAGAGTGCAACCAAAATGTTTATTGAAGTAACTGATGAAACCAATCAACTCAAGCAATCAATCAATTGATAAAATCTTATCAAAATTATATAGTTTATTAATCATCCAATTCCAATCTCTTTATTTATCTCATTAAACTAGCTACTTTATCATCTCTTAATTCTCTCTCTTTAGCTTCCCACATCCAAAATTCATCCAACTTCTTCTATGTCTCACTTATATGTTTATTTATGTTCTACTGTAATCGTTCTCTCTATTTAATCTTCTCTTTAAACTCAGATGCATATCTAATTTTTTATATTTAATAATAGATACTTCATCATTTATTCTTCTAAATCTGTTGGACCTTAAGTTGTTATGAATTAATCTTATAACTTTCTTAAATTCTATTCAACCATGTTCTCAAAAGGAATGTTGTATTTTGCTACTTTATTTAAGACATCCACTTTATCTTATTCCAATTTGCTAAGACACTTTAAATAATATGGATCATTTGTAGCCAAATTACCAGTATCACTCATTATTTCAGCTTTTATGTTACTGTATCTTTATTAATTTATTTCCTCATATTCCTTCAACATCTTTGCCTTATCTTCCTCTATTTGCATCATCTACTTTGCCAAATCCTTTTATTCTTTATCTTTCTTTTAAGCTTGTACTTTTGTTTATTAGAAATTCTATCTATTAACAACTTCAGTCTTTTTCTTTTATCCTGTCTTTAACTTTTAATTATCTTGATTTAAAATTTCATTTAATGGAATCCCCATCATTTTTACATATTTTTAAAGTTTATCAGCAGATACATACTTTTTTAACTTTTAATAATGATAAGCACTAGTTAAATAATGAAAAGTTTTACAGATGTGCAAATGATTATGCTCTTTCAATTTCCTTAATTTCAATTCTTCTTAATCTCTTATCATCTGTTTTTGTCTATTTCAATCTAATGTCATCCAAAATTTCTATCCATTTATATAAGACCTATCTTTCTTCCTAAGTAACATCTTCTTATTCCAATCTTTTCATAATATCTTTTTCTTAGATTCTAGGCTCTGCTTATAAATCATAATCATTAGCTCCATAAATGATTTCTCTCATTTCATATGGACTTATTTTATCTTTATATTTAGCTTTAAGATATGTATGAACAGCATTATAATCATTAGCCTTGAATCTTAATTCCTTATCAGGTTTAGTAGCTCCCAATATTTCTAATTTAGCATCCATTTCTTTCCATGCTTCCTTAAGATTCAAACTCTCTTCTAAGATACCTTTATAATGTAACAATTCTTTATATGTTTCACTATCAACATTATATAGAAATTCTTATCTAAATCTCTCTGGCACTCCTTACTCTTCTGTCGGAATCATTTCTTCTAATGGAATTTGAATTCTCTAAAATTCAGCTTTATCTAAATCACCATGCAATTTAACAAGTTCTCTTTATGGAGTAGGTAAAGCTTTCTTCTTCTAACCATCAACTATCACTCTATTCACTTTCTATCTTACCTATGGTTAAGCAGTAACTGGTTTTCTTATTTATTCTAATTCCTATCTCTCTTTCTGTGCTGCTTCTTTTACTTTAAGCATTCTTTAAAATTATTACTCTTTGTATTCTCCTTCTCTTATAACTGGATGTTATGCACTTAATTTATTACCCAAATCAAATGTATTTCTATTTTCATCATGTAACATCTTAGTTATTATTTTTTATGCAGGAATTGTTTATTAAGGAATTCCAACTGGAGAATTTGTTTATTATTTAATATTACTCTTCAATAGTTATTAAGTAGATGATTTCTTTACTTATTTTCTACTTTCTTAATCACTTTCACTACTCTCATTTTCTATCATCATTTCTATTCTTTATTATCTATTCTACTACTGAATTTTCCTTTATTATACAATTTCTTTGCTCTTACTTTCTTCTTTTGGTTTCTTTCTATAATAACTAATTGGTTTAGCTTCTACTTTAGCTACTGATTTTGGTCCCTTCATTTCTATACTTTCTTAACTTGTACTTGATCTTTCTTAAGGACTATCTCCTTCACTCAATGAACTTTCTGAAGATCTGTATATTCTATCCTCATCTCTACTTAAATTCATTTTAGGTTTTACTTTACTAGTCAAATACATCCTTCTAATCTCATGATCACTTTCACTCTCTTCAAATGATGGATGTTTCTTTTTTATTCTCTCTATTTATTTTCTATGTCTCCTCTCTAACTTTTACTTTTTTTATTCTTCAAATTCTTTCTTTTATTATTTAAATTCCTCTATCCCTATTGTAAATTCAGAATCCTTGTATTAAACATCTAAAGGAGTTTCCCAAACAGAAAATTTCTTTTAATCCAATTTTTTTACTTTTTTTGCTTTTAATATTTCATCAGGATCATTAGATGGTTTTTCTTCCAACAATCTTTATACTCTTTTAATATATTTCTATATATATTCATTATGTAATTTAGATTTTTTAGCATGTTTATACTTTTATGTCTCCGAATTCTCTACTTCTAAAGCCAACTTATAATTATCTACTCCTGTAACTCTCATAATATCCATTTTCGATATTTAAGTTCCATTCAAATATTCTAAATTCTTAAATCTAGTTTTTCTAGGAACTGGACACATTTCTAAACAAAACTTCCCCAATGTATTTTTATGTGAAAACTTAGAAACAGTATTCATTAATTCTTCTGGTTTAAATTCTTCTGGTGCTCTTTATATAGATCTTAAACATTTCTTCTCCTCCTAATATTAAGCTTCTGTTAGTCTACAAACTGGAAGTTGATTATATGATGCTGTAAATACTTTAACTGGATTATATTTGACATATCTCTTTGGACATAACAATTATTATATTTAAGTTATCCTTAATAAATATGAACATGCATAATTTCCCTAATAATCTAAAACTGATAAATGGGGTAAGTTCATATCTGCAATATCATCTAATTCTTCAATTAGATTGTTTGAAAGATCTAAAATTGTAAGACACTACAATTCTTTTGCTACTAATCTTCCAGGAAATCTTTGTATTTGATTTCCACTCAATACCAAAACCTTCAGATGTGTTAACAGTTGTAAACATAATACATTAGGCATCTGACTTGCCTTTTCATTTGATAAATCTAATTCCTCAACTTATATTGGTTCAAAACTAGGATCATGAAAGAGTTTCTTTAACTTCTCATACTATCCATAATCAAATGATTCATATTTTGCTTTATTTTGAACTTTATTTATTTCCATTAATAAATATACTATTCATTTATAATCATTTCTTTGTAAACTCTCAACAACTTTCACATTTATATTACTAAATTAAATTCAATATAAGTTGACAATCTCTTATTTTTCTATGGATCACAAAATTACTATCATTCATACAAATTTAGATATCATATAAATTTTATAAATACTAATATGCTTTATAATTAAAATATCATTCTAAACAAATTAATTATAAAATGATAGATGGTACTCTGCCAATAATTGAATTGGATGACTAAATTCTATTAATATCATTAATTGTAATTTATTTTGTTTTTCCAATTTTTTTAACCTGCTATTAAATTACCAATATTATTTTATTCTTCATATAATTTCATCTTAAAATTTTTATGATATTTAAACTATTTTCATTTTTTATCATAACCAATTTCAATAATTTACTTCCGTAGTAGATCTCTATGAAAATTAGCAAATGTTTAATTATTTCAATAAAATACTCTTAATTACTCTAGAATTAATATTTGATAAATATTTAATCTTAATATTTAAGAGTAAAGTTTGATGCTTCATAACTTACTTTAATTTAAAATACTTTTAACAAATTGAAATCATTTCTAAAATTTAATGATACAGTTACTAATGAATAAATAAATTATTAATTTCATAAGATCTTGTTTGATTGAGATAAAAATAATGAAACTGTTTAAGTAAATCAAAAAATGTTATCAATAAATATTGAAAACAAAAGTTAAAAGATTTTTTTTATTGTAAGAAATTTGAAATAGAAATTATTAAATATTTAACTTAAACTTCTAAATAAATGATATCAATATAAATCCTCATGAATAAACTATTTCATATGCTGGATATGCTCTTCTTATGTCCATTGAGTATAGAATAAAAACATTACTACCATTAGTGAAACCTGATACACAATCATAACCTTAGGATGGTCTTTTAATAGAATTATCTTGTTGCTTTATTTCAACTTTTCCAGTTGTTACCAAACAACATAAAAATACAAGCTTGCCGACATTTTTTGAATCATCTTACTATTTTAATTAATAGGAGAAATTTCTATAATAACTAGCGTTTTCAGCAAAATAGATACCAGCTCCCCACAGACCAACCTAAGGATTATTCTAAAATAATTTTTACTTAACTATAGGTCTAATCAAATGCTTCCTTCAAACCTGAATAAACAACTTTAGGATGCTAATTTCTTACACCATGCCATAAATACTTTTCGATCTCTTTAAAAACTCATTTTGTTGTTTATATATTTCAATCAATTTATTTTTTTCAATTATGTAATTATCCCATAAAGATTTATTTTAAATTCTGTAAATCTCATAAATGGTTCCTTCCTTAATAAATCTGATATTTTTTTATATTCTTTAGATACTGGTTAAAGAGGGACTTTAATAAAATTTTGATCATATTGTGGTTGCCAATCTTTTGGATATTACTTTACTTGTTTTTATATTTATTTTAATATAATTTTAAATTTTTTGTTATTTTTTATCAAAAATTTTAACAGTTATTTTTTCTCCCTAAAGGAATTTTCCTTAAGTTTATAAAGAGATCTATTCTATAAATTCTTAAAATATCTCCATTTACTCATCTGGGAAATAAGGGACTTCAAATTAATAAAACAAGATAGATTTATTTAATCCTGATTAGATTTTTTTAAAAATATTTTCGTTGCGATTTCCTTCGAATGAAGAAAGTGTAAATATATTATTTTTGTTTTTCTTATTAATTAATTATGAAATTTAATGAGGAGATTCATTGAAGTTATATTTTTTACCAATTAAATAATTAGTTTTCTTTTTTGATTAATTTTTTTAATTTAAATAAGGAGTTGGTCTAATATTTCTCCTAAATTTTGTATCTTAATTAATTTAATACATTTCTCCTTCATTAAAAATAACAAGATGTTTTTTTAAAAATATAGTAAACTAATTAATATTACTCATTTCTTAAAGCAAAAGATATTCATTTACTTAATCATCTAGTTCTTCTTAATCAAAATAAAACTTCCTTGTATTAGAAACAAATTTAGAAACTAACTTTTCTCTTTATTTAAGGAAATATCATAAACTGTATTATTATTAAAATTGACCATATGTGTTCCAGGTTATTTAGAATATGGAAATTTTAAATGGACCTTTTATTCTTATCCTGTTAATTAAAATAATTCATATGCTTCATCAATTTATTTATTAAAATCCTCATCATCATAATTTTTATAAATATTTTCCTCTATCCATTACCATTAATATTTAATTTCTCTTTCTTTATCAGGTTATTTTAACATCTATGCTAATATTTAAGTTAACTTTTAAATTTTAACATCAATTAACTCTACTATATAAATAGTTTTTATAGTATTTTAATTTAATTACTATGAATACAATTAATTTATTGTAGTATTTAATATTTGTTATGCAGCTTAATTAAAACTATATCCACATGCTCCTCCATCAAAAATTGGAAGAGCCAGAGATTCTCATCTAAATTCTTAATTTCCTTGAATATTGCCTCAATATTATCTTTTATTTTATTCAAATCATCATCTGCTTCATCTCCTCTAGAATAAATTGGAGTTGCTACATTTAATATATTTTTAATCTATCTTCCAATAGGCATATTATATGTAACTACTTTCCCTATTTTCAATTCATTATATTTATTGATGTAGTCTAAACAAAATTAATGATATGATGCTCCTCCCAATCTAAAAATACTATTAGCTACACCACTTAATTATAAGGGATCACCAAAAGACATTTTGTTATTACATGAATTTACTATTGCATCACATCGAACATTTGAAATATCAGCATAAACTATTTAAATCTTCTTATTTTAATATTCTAATGTACATGCTATTGATTACTAAGATTATATTTAAATCTGGCTCTAATCACCATAAGTAGAAGTAGAAATAATTATATCATTGTTTTTTTGATAATCATCAGTTAATACCTTTAAGTTTTTTTCAATGAATTTTATTTCTTTGTCTGAAAACTTTAAATCTCATTTTTTAATCAATAGATTAATTTAATTATCTTATCCTTTTCCTATTCTATCTAATTCTTTGATGCTTACATCATAATCTTGTTCTCTTAAGGAAAACCTATTACTAAATTATAATTATTATTATCTTTTTGCTTGGAATGCAATTATTTTAATTAATCTTCATATTTAGTTATTTATTATTAGCTTCTTCAAAAAATTCTTTAATTATGCAACTATGAAGAATTGTCATTTTATCTAATTAAGAAATATTGTTTGCTTATTATTCTTTTACTTAATAAATCCTCTGTTATTAATAATATTCTTCTTAATCTAAACATTAAGTTTATATTTTTAATTTTAAATTTGATAACTCTTCTTAAATTATATTTAGGTGAGGTTAAATAATTTAATCTATATTTGTAACTTTAATTTCAATGTCTGCATATTTAAAAAAGTAATCAATAAGTTTGTGATATGGTTTATATTGATTTTCAAATTAATCCTCCTTTCTTATTTGAGTGATAATCGATTATGGAACCTAAAGAATTTATTACTTTTATTAATTATTTTTATTTTATGAATTATTTTTTGGCATTTACATTTCAACAAGCCGGATAGATCATTTTATTTAGAATTAAAATTTTCTTATGTTTCTTAATTAGATACTCTTTAAAATTATTATTATTAAGATATTTTGATATTTTTAAATTTTACTAATTCATTCTCTAATAGTTTTATTATTATTAGTGGTGATATTGATATTAATATTAATCGAATTGATTTTACTAGAAGTTAGGGACATTTTAGAATTATTATTACTTATAGAACTATTATTGTGAACTCTATTTTTAAATATTTAATTATTTTTGAGAATCGTTTGTAATTAAGCTATATTCTAAATTCTTTTATTCATTATATTAATGATGTTGAGGCTATTACTAATATTTTTATTGATTCATATCTTAAAGATTTTTTTGTTCATACATATAAAAATTCCCCTAATTTGATTGTATACTAAATTATTATTTAAATTGTTAGGGTTATACTTCACATTAATCATAATTTTATTAAGGACTGTTAAAATAATAGTATTTATTCTTTCCTAAGTTATTCTATATTTATCCAGGATTATCATCAGACTGATTTATTTAGCATTTAAAAGACTAATCTTATTCATTTTCTATTTGTTTGTAAGAATTAATTTTAATTTATTCTCCATATGTTTATGAATCAAATTAATCATCAATTTACTAATTGTTAATCGAAATATCAAATAGAATCTAAATGAAAAATTTGCAAAAAATTGAGATTATAGTTATACTGTTTAATCAATAGGTTTGTAAATTTTTAATTTATTAAATAGACCATGCTATTTGAATTGTTTAGTAGATTTAAAATGTGTTTTTCAAATATTATAATAGTATTGGTTTTGATGATAATTGTAAACATGTTTGATATTCAAGAATAATTACTTTAGATAAATTAATATAATTAGAATAAGAGAAAATAAATTTTTGATGTTAGATGTTCAATATCTTGATAAGGTTCTTCCAGTTGCTTAAATGTAGTCAAAATTGATCATCATTTTAGAGTGGGTTCGAGTGAGCCATAAGTTAATAAATTATTTAATGAAATGAGATTGAGTGCCTATTCAAATAGATCAGGGATAACAACCAAATTAAATTCAAATCCGAGAATTAGAATTAAAACATAAGAATAAGCTTTGTCTATTCCTGAAAATTCAAATTCATACACCTATTATAGATAGAATTCTTAACGATAAAAATAATATGTAGGGCCAGGTTCTTATGAGGTTTAACATCCAGCTCATCTATTATAAAATCGCCCTCGTATCAGTTTTACTAAAGGATAAAGAAAATAGTTATAATAATTCCAAAATCCAGGACCTGGTCAATATAATATTCTATAAAACATGTAATAAAAAACATTTGTTTTCAATTCAAGACATAACAGTGAATAATAACAATAATAACCAGGTCCTGGTACTTATGATTTAAATCAAAAATCTTGTAGAAGCATTTCATTTGGAACTTCAAGAAAATTATCATAAAATGATTCTAAATTTATAACTCCAGGTCCTGGGGCATATAAAATTGATCAAAAAGTAGAAAGAAAAAAAATAGATAGGATAGAAAGACTTTTTAAACCTAAACTTATGGTCAGATCTTATTACAATAGAAAAGAAGATAAATATATTTAAGAATTAATGAAATAATAATTAGAAAAAGAAAAAGAGGTCAATAATTTAAGACCTAAATCAGCGATGCAAATTAAATAATAGGTCAGAAGAAAAAATATGGAAAGAATTAGAAAGAGTGTTCATGATAAACTTAATCTTCCTGGCCCTGGTAGCTATGAAATTAAAGATTTTATTTAAGTTGATCATGTTGATAAAAAAAATGGAAAAAAATTAAAATAAAATTTAGAAGATAAATCAAAACTTAATGATTCATTAGGACCTGGTAGCTATGATATTAAAGATTTTCTTTATTAATCTGAATATATTAAAAAAAGTAATATTAATACCAGCTTTGGCAAATCCAGAAGATTTTAAGTTGAAAAACATGCTGAATTAGGACCTGGAAGTTATCAAGTAGAAGATGACTAACATTGAATCAAAATTATTTAAAGGTTTTCAAAAAATATTATTTTTGTTTCTATTCTTATTTTCAAATTAAAATTATTGTAAAATTATATTTAATAATTTTTCTTGAATCCTTAAAAGCTTATGAGATTCAAACTAAATTTATTTTATTATTTTAAGAATATATAAAATGTTTATTTTAAATTTATATTGTAGAATCTAAATTATTAAGTTATTTAATATCTAATATTCTCAAGGCTTTGAAGAAAGGTATAAATTTAATTCTTATAAGAAATTAGTATGTTAGATTTAAACTTATATTCTCTAAATAATAATTTGATAATATATTTGAAAATCTGGAACTCAAATATAAATTGCACGAAAATATATAAATGTTCTAATTAAATGAGTGAAACAGAGGATAATAAAGAATTTATAAATAATTAATAATCCTTCTGAATATCAATCTATTAGGATTAAAAAATTGCGATAAATAAATTTAAGCTCAGAAAAGTGAATAATAAAACTTAAAATATTTAATTTGATTATTTATAATATCTATGCTATCAAAATGAAAAATAATCACTGCAATGAATATATCTATAGAAATATTGTTATTCTTTGATGGAATTTCATATCTTATTAAAAGAGAGATCTATTTATCTTCAAATTTAGATTATTATGGAATAAAAACTCTAATTTTGTAAAATAATTAATTAGATATTATTTTTTAATAAATATTAAAATTTTTATATGTTGTAATGGAAGTTGAGAAATCTAAATAAACTTGAAAATAGTTGAAACTGAGTTTACTTATAGTATTTCGTATGAATATTAATTCAATTTAATGTACTTTCCCAGACTGTATTTCATTATATCATCTCTTTAAATTTAGTATTCAAGTTTTTTAATTTCTTTGGCGATTTGTTTGTTTACTATGAATGGTCTAGAGACTAAGACTATGGATCATGAGTAATTTAGATTTTAGATGATAGTTAGAACTTGTCATAATAAAATTATTTTACATTTTCTTGCAAGGTTGTAGTCTGTTAAACAGGTTTCAAAGATGTTTATCTATCAAAATCTAAAAATAAATCATCCATTCTATCCTAATCTCCAACAATATTACTAACCTGAGGAGTGAGTTGTAATTATTAAATATTAGGTTGTGATGTTGTCTCAATTTAATCATCATTTTTTTTCTGATCTATATTTTGTAATTTAACTTAACAAGTTCCCATAATAAAATACTTTACAAATTTTATTATTAAGCATAAAATTATTGTAATCCATATAAATCTTTGTCAATTCAAAACATAAATTAACTTCAAATAAGAAAAAATAATTCGACTTATTCAATTGCGGATTAATTTAAAATGTATTAATAATATATTACTTTACTCAATATTATTGATTTTAAAACAATTGTAATATTTATAATGATTATCTTATAAATTTATCAAATTTTGTATTTCCTGATAACAAAATTTCTCGAATCCTCATCCCATATTACCAAGTATTCACCATTTTTACTTAATGAACCGTAATTACAATAATGACCAACTTCAATTACTTATGATATCAAAAATGTATTGTTAATTAATTTTTTTAAGACATAGACATATCTTCCATGTTTATTTATAATTAATTATTTTTCCTCATTATAAATAGATGGAAAGAAATTCTAATATCCGTTACTTGACTATAATAATTAGATATTTTGATAACTTTAATCAAATTAATTCAAGTTGCTGTTCCATTAATAAATAATTGCCTAATTAATATTTCTTGGTTGCCAAATTAAATATTAATCATCAACAAAACATATACGATATCCATAGTCAGAATTTCTAATTATTTATTTTAACTTCCATTCTTTGAATTAATCGATTTCCCAAACAATAATAATTTTATCTTCTCCACATGATACAAACATATCTTAAGACTTGCAGAAACTAATACATCTTACATAAGCTTAATGATTAGTCAACACTTAAACTTATATCCATTTAAATTATTGGTTTTTTCTCCATATTCTTATTGATTTATCACAACTGCATGATAAAATCTAATTACCTTTATTATCAAATAATAAACAATCAATTTATCTTTTATGCCCTAATAATATTTAATTACATTTCCACTCATTCTCAAGAAATTACCAATATCTGATTGATTTGTCAGTACTCCCTGATATGAATTCATTTTTATTTAAACTGAAATATAACGATATAACTAAATTTGTATGTCCTGCTAATTTTTATTTTTAAACCATTTTTCCATTATTAAATTCCCAAACAGTTATATCATTTTAACAACCACTAATCATAATTTGATTATCATGATTAAATGATATAGCATTACAACTTTAATCTTATGGAACTTTTTCAATTATTTCATAAATTTATTCTTCTTATTCTATTTTAATTTGATTTTCTTCTATTACTTAATAATCGTTTTCTTAAACCTTTGATTTCACTTAAGCTGAAGCACTTCTAGTTTAACGATTCTCATTTATCATTTATAATGCATATTATGTATTATTATTCAATTCTTGAGATTCTTAAGATCTTTATGTAAATTATTCCATTTAATTACTATTTGATTTTTCTCTATTTTCAATTATAAAATATTGTAGATTATTTTAATCTGATTAACTTGTAGCTTTACTTATTTCTTATGAGTTACATAAAGTAGATCTTAAATTATCATATAAATTTTATTCGTAAAACTGTAATTACTGGAGTTATTCCTTCAATTATTAAAGTATAAAGTCTTAAATATCTTAGTATTCTGAAAAAAATAATATATCTTAAATTTCATCTGATTTACTTAAAATTTAAGCTCTTTCTTATAATTCTTACTAAGTGAGATTTTAAAAGTCTTAATTCATTTAATTGAGAATTGAACCAATTTTTGATTTCATTAAGAATAGATTATCTTCAAAACTAATCCTTAAATTTTTAATTTACTCAATAATTTAGTATTCAATTTTAATAATTTATTCCTTGACCGATTCATAATATTATTCTTTATCAAGAATTTATTATTAAAAATAATTACTTTTTCTATTTTCAAATTATTTCCATTTTTCCTATGCTTTATTTAAAGATATATATTGAAACGGCATACATTCTACACAACATAAGCGTTTATCCTTATCAGTTGTTTAATTGATATCAAACATAATTATTTCTTTTCCGTGGATTTAACAATTTAAATTTAGCTTTGGAGTTCTTTCATTACAAGTTATTGTTTATAGCTATTAATTAATTAAATTTTGAGGCTTTATATTTTTATCTTTAATTAAATACTATTTTTTAAGATCTTCTGATATTTATAAGCAATACTAAATTTCTTAAATCTTATTGAATCTCTTTAATTCTTGAGAGAAGGATTAAATCCAAGCAAATTCATCTTCATTTTATTGCTATTAACCGTAACTGAACTCAGAATTAATTATAAACTGAATATAATCGTTTAAGGTCTTCTCATTATCTTCAGGACTAATTTACTATTCCTTTTAATTTTAATTTTCTAAATATAATTGATTTTAAATCAACCGAATTCCTTTATCTATTGAAATATTTAGATCATTTTTCAATTAACTCAATGTATCTATAATTATATTCAATGATGAATTAATTAATTAGTGCTTTTTAGTATGAATTTATTTTATGAATGCAAGTTTTGTTTCATACAATTTTTAGATTTCATTTATTGGCGCAAGAGATTGTTGAGCATTTTCTGTAAAGCAATATACACACATAAGATTATCATCTAATTACTTACTGGGAGACAATTTAATAGCAATTACTTTGCTATTGTGAATTTGACAAATATTCTAAAAAATATTAGAAGACATTAACACTACTATTTTATGAAAAGTAATTAAAAAATTAATAAAAATATTATTATTATTTATTTACTAAGAAATTATAATTACAAAATTTAGCATTTATGTAAAAATATTGAAAGCTTCTTAAAAATTATATGATATCCTTAAGGATTAAAACATTTTAAGTAAAAATGATTTATCATAAATTATTTATAATTCATTTATTTATAGGAAAACATCTTACTCAATTATTATTTTCTTATTAAAATATTCCAATATTATAATGTCCTGGTTTAATTAACAAAATAATTTAGTTTTCATTTTACTCCTCATATTACTTCAATAAAAATCCATTATTCTAAAAAAATATTAGAGATAATTTTCTAAGATTATTGTGAAAAATAATACATTTATAAAGTTTTAGCAAGAGCAAGTATAACAGCTTCATTATTGTTGCATTCAGTTTCCCATATTAGTAAATTCACTCTATCTGGAATTAAATCTGCAAATTTATTTTCATCAACAGCTTAATTAGCAAGATTTCGAAAAAAAATTATTGATAATCCATATAAACAACAATCTATTTCTTCATTATCTTCATAATTTTAGAATTATTTGATAAATTCTTCTTCCCTCTTTTATTCATCCTTAATATCTATTAATTGTTATAATCTTTTGAAAAATTCTTGAAGTAATAAAGTTTAAGTTTATTAATCATCAATTTAAAAATTTTCATTTGTAAATATTTTCATTGCTAAATTCTTATATTTATCTTAAAATTTCTTGAATTATTCTTAATGAATTTTCTATGATTAATTATTTTATTTAATTAAGAGAATATACAAATATTAAAAACTGAAAGCAGTATAAAAACAATTTCCATCTCCTCTTACCTATCTAAATTTATTGCAAATTTTTTAAAGATCTGAGTAACTCTATAAAGATAAATTATAGTATTTTTTTAGTTCAGATTTATTTTCTATACCTCGAACAAATTATTGATATTGAGTATCTACATTTCTTTACCTCCATGATTTATCATAGAGTTCATTAATCAATTAATTACACTCTTCTCTGACTTTAAATTAATTGTTAGATGTATTAGCATTAATTCGAAAACAACAACCCATTTATTTAATAAATTAATAGTATTTCTATTAAGTAATATTTTTTAATATAGATTATATTAATGAATTTAATAATAAAAATAAACTAATAATATAATATAATAATAAAATTATAGTTAAAAATTATATTATTTTCATTGTCTTCTGGATAAACAACCAAAGGCAAATTTTAGTCTATCAAAGAAATCCATTTCTTGTAAAGGTCTTTAAGGAATAGTTCTATTTTATCTTTCACTTATTCTACTTTTTCTAGGTTTATATCTAAATAAGTATAAATTTTAATATACTATTCTTGAGTTTAATTTTGATAATTAACAGAATATGGATCATAGTCATATTTTTAAAATTATTTAAGTTTTTAATCATAAGTATTTTCTTAATTGGATGATTTGGATCTCTTCAAATCTTCTAATTAATCTTCATCATACTATTCTTCAACTGGTTCTTATTGTTATTAAATTTATTTATATTTAGGGTTAGATTTAGCAGGTATCTTATTCCTACTTCTATCTCTAGATGTATTCATTCTCATAGATCTATCTTATCTAAAACTTTCCTCTACATTTTCAATTGTTTCTGGTTTGAAATTTTATTTGGCTTTATTTTCACCAAAACTAAATTTATTTGTAGGTTGAGTTGATACAGAAATTTACTATTAAGATTATGATGAATATCCATTATTAGTACTAGAATTTATATTTTGTTTTTCCTTTTCCTTTTCCTTTTTTGGTCTTTCTGGTTACTCAAGTAATTGATTAAGTAATTTAACTTAAGGATCTTCACTTAAATCCCAATCATCCAATTGATCATCCAACATATTATTAATATGTGTAGGTCTATCTTCCATTTTTGTAACTCTTGGAGTAAATCTAGTTTATCTAGTATTAGGAGAAACAGATTTATTGTTTTATGAAATCTAATGCATTACAACTTGTTTTTATTGTACATTTTCATATTATTCCATTAAAGGTGTTTATTTTTACTATTATTATTCAATCACACTGATATCCCAATCAAGATTACTATTTTCATCAGGTTTTAAAGTTTTTGTAATTGGAGGTATTTCTAATTAAAGATTTTACACCAGCATATTATGTAATTTTTATTCTAATTCAAATTCATCTTCGGTCATTTCTTTCTTTTATTTTTAAGGGATATAAGAATTATTATTGGTTGCAATAAAAAGATCATCATCAGATATCTATCTTCTTTATTATTTGCTTTCAACCATTTATTTACTTGCATAACTACTAGTACTTTAATTTATCAAATGCTATTAATATTCTTATCTTGCTTTTTATTCTAAATCTTTCAATTTTTTAGCTTATCTCTCTTCTTCAGTCTCTTAAGTTCTAATATTTCTAGAATTAGATCTATTCAACTATTTCTTCTATTCTTCATATTCACGTAACTTTCTATCTTATTCCTATTATTTTTATAATCTTAATTATTCTTCATATTATTATTTCTATTTTTCTTATTGTTTAATTTTTTCTTATTATTATTCTTCATATTATCTTCTTCTATCTAATTCTTCTTTCTCTCTTCTTAATCTTTCTTTCTATTCTTATTCCCATTTTTCTTACTCTCTTCTTTATCTTTCTTCTTATTCTCTTTTTACTTATAGTTATTATTCTTCTCTTCTTTTTTATTCTTCTTATTCTCTTATTTTACGATCTCTATCTTCTTATTCTCTTCTCAATTGTTCTCTTCTTAATTTATCTTATTCTTCCTTTTCTCTTCTCATTTATTCTAATTCTTAATCTCTTCTCTATTTCTCCAATTCCTATTCTCTTTATTTTTATAAAATTTCTTCCTATTCTCTTTATTTTCTTTATTTTTCTTATTCTCTTAAACGTTTCTGTTCTTCTTCAAATTCTTTAATTTTTCTTTAATTTTCTAATTCTTACTCTCTTAATCTTCTTGATCTCTCTAATTCTTCTTATTTTTATTTTTCTTCTCTCTATCTTTATTCATCTATTAATCTTTACTCCTCTCGTTTTTATAAATCAGCTAATTATTATTTTCTAAATTCATCTTCTTTCCTTTTTCTTTCTTATTCTTATTACATATATTTAGTAAATTCATCTGATTATAATGATTATTGATTAGCAATATCTTAACTTTTGAACATCGATGATTAGTTATTTTATTACTAAGTGTATTTATTAATAATCATTTAAGATTAAGCCATTTTATCACTTATAATAGGTTTTCTACTATTGGGACTAACACCAGTTTTATTAGGAGATACTCCTTAATTATATGAATTCAACATAGATTCATTTGGAGATTTATCTCTAATTTATGATTATTTTAATATATCTTAGCTTTATTACATTTAGTAATTTATTCTATTAGATTATTCCATATATTTAGATTATTCCATTTGTTTGGATTATTCCATTTGTTTGGATTTATCCATAGAACTAATTCCAAGTAATTCATTTTTTTATCTTTATTATTCAGGCGTTAATCTTGTGGGAGATTTACTTGCTGATTCATATTAAGGTGTTGGAGCAATAGGATTATGATTAGATTAAAATAATTATTCAAATGATGGTTTTTTATTAGGAGTAGTAGATTATTATTTTTATTATTATGATTATTATTATTATGAATAAACTGAGTTATTTATTGATGGTTATGATGATGGTAATAATTAAGAATTGAAATTTTGATTATCTTATTTCTATTAAATATTTGATTAAATTGATGGATTACAATTTTTAGTTGATTATGTTAGATTTCCAAAATCAATAGAAATATCTTAAATTGATTAGACAGTTTCATTAACTCCTTTTTCATAAACAAATTCTGGTATATTAATTGATAATGTTCTAGCATTAGATTTAATCCATCTATGATTAAAGATGTCTTCCATAGACAATCTATGTAAAGGATTAACTTTTAAGAGTGATTATATCAAATCCTTGACATCATTAGAAATAATATCATTAAATGGTATTTTAGTAGTAGCTGCATTTAAGATAGCTTTAATAACTACTTCTTATGAAGATCTATTTTTATTATAAGGTGCATGACCATGTAACATTTCAAATAATAAAATACCCATAGCCCAAATATCAACTCTATGATCATGATTTTAACTGTTTAGCATTTCTGGACACATGTAATCTAATGTTCCACAAAATGTTTTTCTTTCTGGTTAAAGTTCTGCTGACCAACCAAAATCACATATCTTTATATTTCCATATGCATCTAATAAGATGTTTTCTGGTTTCAAATCTCTATGTATAATGCCTTTCTTATGTAAATAATCTAATGCCAATGCAGTTTACAAGAAATAAACAAAGGCTTCTTACTCTTCTAATGTTTTACGCTTTCTTAAATAAACAAATAAGTTTCCCATTGGAACATATTCTAATACTAAATATACATTTGTATCATCTTCTAGTGAATGATACAATTTAACAATATGAGGGTGATCTAATTTTCTATGTAATTTAATTTCTCTCTTAATATTTTCAGCTTAAGCATTTTCTTTAAGTAATTTCTTTGGAATCTAGTTTAATAGATTCTCTTTTAATTACCGTTTTGATTGCTACCTTTGTATCTGTTAATTTATCAATTGCTAAACGTACTCTTCCAAAAGCACCTTTCCCCAATTCTTCTTAAGCTTTACCATTGTCCTTCTTCTCAACAAACTCAAATTCATTTAAAGTTCTTTTCTTTCTCATTTATTTATTTATTATTTAAATATGTAATAAGGCAGTTTTTAGGCAAAATTTAAGGCTGCTCTTGCTATTTCCTAAATGGATAAAAAGCATAGATAACAAAATAAGAGTCAAGTTTAAAATCAATTATGTGAAACCATTGTATAACATAATGGAAATAAATGTACTTTTTATATGGGAAATGATAAAATGGCAGAAATTGATGAAAATGGAATAGTAGTTCCAGAACAGGATATTTAAGTTATATCTAAGAAAAATGAATCATAAAAACTTCCAAGTATTGAGGGAATGCTCCTTAAAAAAAGTCCACATTATTTCTAAGGATGGTAATAGAGATGGACAGTTTGTAAAAATAATCGTCTTATTTATTACTTACCTGAAAATTAAAATTCCCCTTATGGAGTTCTTGATTTTAATATCATGTCATATTCATTATAAGATGTCAAAAATTAGTAAGGTCAAATAACTGAATTTGTGTATTAATTTTTTACTCTATTTTAAGATTAATTCCAAGTGGTTCTACAAAGAACTTTATTTTTAAAGCTGAAAATGCTGATAAAACAAAAGATTGGTATCATGTTGTTAGAGAAAATAAAGATACTTCTGAAGGAGCAAAAAAGATTATCAATTCTTTAAATAAATATCCTAGATTTTGGAGAGTAACTTTAAATATAATCAATTATATAGACAGATAGAATATCATTTGAATAATTTTAAAAAATAGGAGATACTGCTGATATACTTCTATTCAGAGGAACCGGAGCTAATTGTTTAATTTAAAGAGGATTAACTGGTTCTGATTATGATCATGCTGCCCTATTATTAAGATTTCCATCAGGATCTTTGTATATATTAGAAGCTACTGGTTGTTATGGAGTAGGATTATGTTCTTGGTGTAAATAGATTATTAATTACAAAAGAGGACATGATTGCTGAAAGATGGTTCGAACTATTTGATAAGATTGTAATTAGAAGATTGGAAATTGAAAGAGATCATAAATTTTTAAGTACAGTTTAAGAATTTGTAACTGAAAATATTGGTAAAAAATATTCACTCACTCCAATGAAATTACTCAAATAAAAATCTACAGTCTAAGATATAAATAAATAAGCTAATAAGGTAAATTTTATAAACAATCTTTTTTTAGGAAGAAAGAACATTCTTTTGTTCTGAATTAGTCGCAGCTCTTTACAAAAAGTTAGAAATCTTTGATTAATAAAAATCTTCAGCATAATATTGGCCAGGAAATTTATCATCTGAAAATAAAGGACTTGTAATTTTAAAAGGGAAATTGCATCCAGAATAACTGATTGATTTTAGTAATA
Source organism: Paramecium sonneborni (assembly GCA_905182985.1). Classification (NCBI taxonomy): domain Eukaryota; phylum Ciliophora; class Oligohymenophorea; order Peniculida; family Parameciidae; genus Paramecium; species Paramecium sonneborni. Next base: position 156,487 of record CAJJDN010000110.1, on the reverse strand, counting down.
TATGATAAGGATTCCTTATATATAAATATATTTATAATTAATCAATTAATAAAGTAATTTTTTTTTATTGTGGCTTGCAATCTAAACTTTTTCTCAGGAGTTTATGATAATAGTTAATTAATTTTATGCTTAAAATTATTTTTTAATAGATTCAATTATTACTACTGTTTAATTCCTGGAGATTTACTAGCAGGCTTCTTTTCAACAAAGTTTTCGTAAGCTTATTCTATAATTTATTTATTTTTTTAAGCCTTATCCATATCTCTATGTGATACATTCTTACATAATTCATTTTTATGACTATTTATATCAATATTATTTTCAGTCTTATTTCTTAATAAACTACATGATTATTGTTATGATTAAAGAGTGCTCAATTTTAAAGTTTTATTACTTTAATGTTAATTAGGCTTAAAAGAATATTCTCTTAAAGTTTTTATTCTATTTTATTCATCAAATGGACGAACTTCTGTTAATAGATCATCATCTTTTTCTTCTTAGAATTGATTCTCTTAATTATAAAATTCATAAAATTTATCAAGAGTTTTAGCTTAT